>VXBU01010436.1:330695-346769 GCA_013400315.1 Bombycilla garrulus | reverse complement strand
TTTTTTTTGGGGGGTTTTTTTTTTTTTTTTTTTTTTTTTTTTTTTTAAGATAGAAGCATTTCTAAAAGCTTTTAGAAAATGGATCAGGCAGGTGAACATCAAAGGAGAAGACTTATCAAAGAGGCAGTTGCAGGGCTGAAAGCACCCACAGTCGAAGTGCTCCTGAACAGGACAGCTCCACACACAAACCTCCCTCTCGCCATGTCCTGAGTGGATGTGCCATACTCAAACACACGACTGACAGGTACTGGACCAACGCATGATTCCTGCTTTCTAAAGCCTGCCAACACAAGACTACTGAGTCATGGGCTTGTACTGGACAGACTGGGGGTAGCAGGGGCAGAAGGAGGGGCATTGACATTTAATTTTCTGCTCTTTTCTAGTCCACTTTTACTCTAAAGTATTTCAAGTACCTTCCTTTCTCTTAAGTCTTCTGTCTATTGGAAGAGTGATTGGGTATTGGAATAGGCTGCCCAGGGAACTGGTGGAATCACCATCCCTGGTCACCCACCCCTGAAGGTGTTTCAAAAAAGACTGGGTGTGGCACTTAATGCCATGGTGTGGTTGACAAGGTGGTCAGAGGTTGGACAATCATCTCAAAGATCCTTTCCAGCCTAATTAGTTCTGTGATTCTGTGGTTTCACGCTAAATAAGGAAAGTACTGTTCTTTCAAAAGGCTGTGAAGGTCATTAGGGAGCTTTGCAAAATCCTTTGGTGTGGTTTGTTGTGTAAACATGACGCCAGACAGCATGAGCCCAAGCAACAGGTGGATGGCTGCAATAGAGCAGGCAAGGGGCAGCAGGACTTCCACGGGTAATTGCATTTTCATTCTGTAAGTCAAGAGGATATTAATATGTCTCAATTTAAAAACCAGGCATTTCAGAGACTTTCTTTGCATCGTTATGTAAGAAAGCTGGTTGTGGATTGATGCCTCTGTTTAAGGACTAGGTTGCCTCCAATCAAAGGAGTGGAACTGCTGAGGGCAATGGGATCTGGCAGGTAAGGCCTGTGGGGAAACCAGAGTGCTCATGTCCCTGGATGGCTCTTTGTGTGCATCCTACCTTGCTTCCCAGGAATCCTCCATTCCTTGCAATGTCTTTAATGGCAACGTGCACAGACTCCTGCTTCAGCTTTCCATGCCTAATGCTGAATAAAGTAAAATACACAAGAGCAAGGTTTTCTGTGGCATTGAGACCCAGAGCAGCTGTTTGATGTCCTGAGAGTGTATTGTATGTACAGTGAGCGGTTAGGACACAGTAACTATGAACATCAATACAAAATCAATTGGATTTGCTAAATCCCTTGTGTTCTGTGTGAAAGACTTGGACTGACTGTATACTGACCTGAGAAATGTGTTGATAAGTTTTGCTGTATCTCCCTCTGTTGATCAAGGCTTGAATCACACTTGACTAAGAGTCAAGAGAATGGTGGTTTTCTGGGCGTAGTTTTATTTCTACTGAAGGAATCTAAGGTGATCTTTAAAACTGCTCATTTCTGTAAGTTGTTCAATAACCACCCACCATGCTGAGAATGAAAAAAATAGAAAAAAAATTAAATGCGAGTGTTACATTGTAGTTAGTGCTGTGTGAGATCAGATGGTACGTTTCGCTGTGGCAGGAGAAATGCATAAAGTTTTTGATAGAAAAGAGCAGACAAGGAGGGCTGCAATTCCTAATCCTTTCTTTACTCTAGAATGCGTTGGTGGGCCTCAAAACAACGTAAGGTGTTGGACTGGTTGCTTCACTGCAGTATCTACTGCAAAATTTTCACAGGGCTCTGGCTCTGAACCAATGGTCTGAAACGCATTTTGAACAAACACTGTCATTCTCATTCTGTAGTGACTCCTCCATCTGATCCCACTGAACTTTCCCGTGGTTAACCTGTAAGAGCAGCAAGTGTCTTTTCAAAGTGACATTTTGCATGACATTTTATGTTTCTTGGGAAAAAATAAGATTTCTGTTTAAAATTCTCCACCTTAAAATGTTCTTTCTCTTTTCTGAAGATTTCTATATCACTCTCACGAAGACGTGGGAAGACACTCTGCAGAGATCTTAGAAGATAATAAAGTTACGCTGGAGTTTACTTTTACTCTTTGTAAGGCAAAAGACAAGAAATAGAAGAAAACAATTATTTAAATTATCTTGCCTGTTCTGTGTCAGCAACTCAGCACAGTGCATAAGTAGCTTTGTAACAGAGAAATTATCCTTGTGTCACTCTTTGGCTTAAGGAAAATCTTCAAGATACTCTTCTTCAAATGTTCAAGATACTACATTTGAAGTAGGCTTGAATCTCCTGTAATACTTTCAGCCTTTCCTCGTGAAATGAACATCAGACCTTATTCTAGTGTATTTTGTCTCAAGCACTTTAGTTCCTCATATAGTGAGACAGAAATTGCACCTGAACTCAAGAGCTGAACACAGAAAGAAACAAGAAAGAGCAGAGGGGGCTGACAGTGGTTGTTGATGTTTCTTGTCTTATGAAGCAGACCTGATGAGTACCACCTACAGGGCTGTTCAGTGCTGCTCACTGATAAACCTTGTCCATCTGGGAGCTAAATTTATTTTTCACAGGACTTCTAAACTGTCTTTGTCATCCAACATGTACGATATTCCAGTCCTGGTTTTCAACAGGCATTTGGTACTGCACAGTCCTCTTCTCCAAAATATTGCAGAAGCTGTCCACCCAATGAATTTTTTTAAATCCTGGAAATGAGTGCAATGGAATGATAAGAGGCATTTATGACTGACAGCAGCAGAAGATGCCCAAATATTCACTATCTCACTTATTTTAATGTCTAATTTTTTTTAGGAGGCTCATAGTGGAAAATAAATCTCTGAAATGATCTTGAGTGGTCCCCATAGTATTCAGCACACTCATGTCCCATAGGTAGCAAAAAAGAATTATGTTACACTGATTAATGTCCACTGAAGTCTTTACAGGTTTTACTGGCCTCATATGGCCCTCCCATATGAGGTAATGAATAGAAAATAGTAATAATTATCAGCTAAATCAAACATCATGGAACTTACCTGTGGCCTTAGCAAAAATGTAAAAATATGTGTGTAATGCCTGATGTGCAAAGGAGCAATGAAAAAACTTTTTAGGACACACTGGGTGGGATTTGTTGCCAACCTCATCATTTTCTGCCATAGACTTTAGATAGAGAATGCTCTGTTCACTAATTTCTCCAAGTCATGTGTATGCACACAGCAGGATGTACATCCTAGTAAGTGTCTTTGAGGAGAAGATCTGCTGAAGAAAAATAAAATACCACTTCTATCAGGTTCCACCTAGAAAAAGCAGGTTAACAGGAACCATACGTAACATTCCCATCTTATGAAATTATAATTTTTAATGAGAATTTGAATTAGTGTAAAAACTGTGAAACATTTTCAGTCTAAGGACATGAGCCCATTAAGAAAGTTATGTATCTCCTCTTGCAGTGCAGACTGACAGACAAATTTAAAGAGAAACAACCTGAAGCTGTGTCTTGATGGGTGCTCAATCTCTTAAGTAAATCCTGATTCACAGGGAGTCATATTTTTACCTCTCAGTCTGGTGTCCCTTTGGCACACTCTTGCTGACCACATAGGTGCCTTGAGGTTAAGTTTCTTGCACATCAAGTGTTTCCATGGCATTGAAGCCCACCTGCACCCATGCACATACTTGGTTCCTCCACACCACAGGTAGAGCAGGTGCTCTGCTGATAAACACAGACTTCAGGTGCACCGCAGTGCCACAGCCACTGGAGTCATGGACAGCATGGCTTTGTTTGCACAGAACTGTTGTTCACACCATAATCCAGCTGGATTCAGGGGTAAAGGCTGCTGCTGTGGAAGTCAGTGGGAGCTCTACCACCCTTCTCAAGCTCACACGGTAAGACTATTCATGTCAGTAAGTCTGCATGTGTGTATCAACATAACTGTGTCTGATTGACCCTCCTTTGGCTTCATCTTTGGGTGAATGAGTGCAAAATGCTTAAACTGAGAATGCATACTAGATGTTTACTCATTACCAAAGGTTCCTGAAAAGTGTCCCAATTTGAACTCCTCTGATGCAGCTTCATTCTCTTTCCTTAGGTCCTAGTGCTGGTCACCAGAGAGAGATCAGCACTTCCCCCACTGCTGTCCCCCTTGAGGAAGGTGTAGACTGTGATGGTGTCACCTCCCAGCCTTCTCCTCCTTCTCAAGGTGAACAAACCAAGTGACCTCAGCCTCTCCTCCTAAGTCTTCTAATTCCTCAGCCACTGGCCTAAGCACGGGATGACTCACATGGATCTCACAAGTCCTTTAACCCCCATTTATCCTCTCAGGCTGTTTCCATTAATGCAACATCACTGACCTCAGTGGATGTATCCCTGACCTGTAATCAAGTAGCAAGTAGAGAAGCAATCCCAAAATCCCTCAGCAATGTCCAGCTCTGTGGTGTTCCACCCTGAGAGCATACACTGGTATTATACAATAAAACTTCTCACGTAAGTGTGAAAGCACAGTTCTCATTGAATTTACAATACCCAGCAAATTCTCACATTTCCTGAATTCCCCCATGATCTACTGCCCAGTCCCTTAAAGGTGTCTTACAGAAGTGCTGCAGCATTAAGGCTAGCTCCTCAGTGAAACAAGTGTCTCTCTGTTAAAACAAGGCGTTTGGATTTTGGTGACATCGATCTGTAATTGCTAACCCACTTCTCCTTGCTAATATATTTCAGAAATAGCTAGTCATCTTCTGGACATTTGACAGAAATCTGTGGTATGCTATGGGTTATGAGCTCAGAAACTAGGAAACCAATGGTACATACTGGTCTCAGTGGATTGTACAGTGGTTTTAACATATCTGCTAGGCAAGGTCCTCCCTAAAGGAAAAACACTCAGTAAGTTGGTTGTGAGTGTGGGAGATCTGAAGGACTTGTGAAGAAGGAGGAGGTAACAGCCCCTACCTTCCCCGCTCCCATGGTGCAGGCACTGCTGGCCCAATTCTCACCAGGGTGTGGGCCATGAGTTGCGTTGGGCAAAGGCACTCATGACTGCCCACAGGGACCGGACCTGCCCCCTCTGGGAACATGAATTTAGCAATGCAATACATTCTCATTTAAGATCTGCTGTTAATCATATGGATGCTCCTGAGTGTATATCCCATAGCAATGAAGCAGGGGTAATTTTCAAATGCAATACTTCTAATCACAAAAAAAACAACAAAAAAACCAAAAAAAAACCCCAAAAAAACCAAAACCAAAAACCCCAAAAAAAATAAACCAAAAAACTCTTCAGAGCTCATCATTGCACAGAGCTCTTGATCAATCTCACAATCACATAATTCTATATGGGAAAATAACCCTGCACTCTGTAATACCATAATTACAATAATTATTAATGTGCTGAGTGGACATAATTGATGTTTTAATGGAAAGTGAAATTAAGGAGTCAATTTGTTGCCCCTCTAAGAAAGCAATTCTAGAAGAAAACATTGAAATACAATAAGTCTGCCTGACCCAGTTATTCTATATGAAAAATTATTTCCCAGAATGACAGAATGGCTGTGGTTGGAAGCATCTGAATTTCTGCAGAAATGTGCAGCTAGGAATGTTTCACTCATTATTTTGATTTGTCTATGGCTCACAAGTGTGCCTTTGTGGACCTACAAAGAAGCACCAAGAGCATGCCAAGAGCTCAAAAGACAAGTAAAGTTAGTTTCAGCTACTAAGGCTTAGAATTGCATTTTTGAAGATTGTCAGGGGCATATATAGGGAAATTTTCAGCACAACAGAGAAGATCCGTTTCACAGATATGCCTGTCCTTTCTTGCATCTCCCTGTGGTATTCCCTTTCAAAGAAATAGTTCACTCATTAAGAACTATTTTAGCCCAGGTCTGACATTTTCTTAACTAAAAATAGTCCTGAATTAGGGTTACCTCTACTTTTCAGAGTACTTTAGTAACCCAGGCTGTAGTCCCAGCCTTAAAGTTTACCTATTCAAATGGAAAAAATGGCAACAAGGAAACAGCTGGATATAGATGAAGCCTGCTCTTCATTCATGCCTTCTTCCCTCAGCAGCTACCAGTCTTTACCAATATATTGGTGACCAGTATAGTCACCTCCTCTAAGACATCAGCACCTTCTATTCTCAAGTGTATTGTGAACAAATCACATTGCTTTCGTACCCTTAATTATACTCCACCTTCTAAAACTAAAATAAATTACCCAGATTTGCACTTTCTATGTTCCACAAAACCTAACCCTAAAACTCACCATGTCCTTAACCAGAGAGATACAAGCTGGGCATATTTGCTAATGTCAGCACTGAATTCTGCCTGGAAAAGCAGCTGCACAGCTTGGTTAGCATCCTCTTCTTGCAGCAGTTACTTTACCTCCCCTTGAGGTCCAGAACAATCATCACACTCAAGTACCCTTGTGAATGAAGTTTAACCCCAGAGCACCAAGTGCAAGGCTGTATGACCAGCAGGAGAGTTGAAATCACCAGCCCTGGCCTCAGCAGGGCTCACCATTTGCCCAAAGCAGGAGGGGAATTAGCCACGCTCTGAAGCTCCTGGCACAAACATGCAAAGGGCTTGTATGGCCCAGGTGTGTGGGAAGGGGGGAGGAGCCCTCAGCAATGCCAGCCACGCACAAGGGCAGAAACTGAACCAAAACACACCCAACCCAACCACTGGCTGCTGTTTTTCCTGGGCACTGGAAGCACAATTCTGGCTTTGCCTCCAAGGCTGTCACCCAGCCCCAACCAATGCCCTGTCAGGAGAGGACACTGCAATTTACAGCACAACTACAGAGAAACCTGAGAAGATGTGTCATCTGCTCTATGTTGCTCATAGCAAGACACAGTTCAGGGCCTATCTGTGCTTTAGTCGCTGTCACTTTCTTCCCATCAGTTCCTTCAGGGATGTGCAAGCAGCAGAGAGTTCCCAGATGAGTAAACCAGAATAGCTGCAAGATCCAGCTTAGCTGAGGTGATCCAGCCTTGGGACAAGAGCTTGCAGAGCGCAGCATGAGACATTCAATATGTCTATTCCTCATTTAACCACACTGCAATCTGCACATCTTCCTGCAACTTCCACACTCCTTGATGAAGTCAAAAAATACCCCAAAAACACCCAAAGCACTAGAAAACAAAGGTGAAAAGCCCTTCATCTCTCAGTTTTCAGATTGGATTCTTCTCTCACAAATGATACTCTGTATAGTTCTCTGAGAGAACAAAGAGTCAACTCTTTAGCCCTTTAGATTCATCCGTGTGTAGAAAACATTTTATTAGAGAGACATTTGTGGGCATGAGGTCTCTGCCTGGCAGAGATGCATGCACACAAACACTACGTTAGAATTCAAGGTAACTTGGATTAAGAGAGCTGCCCCTTACACAGAGAGAATTCACTTGATTGGGACCAGAACCACTAACATCTGTCCTGCTTTCTGGAATTATCATTAACGTTTTCAGATTAACTGTCCTCCAGTTCTGTGTGGGTGTTTGGGGAAAACAGGAGAGGAAAAGCATGGATGTGCTTAAAATAGTTATTACCAGAAACTAACAGAGAAAATAGCTTCACATGCCATTAACTAACCGCATAAATAGCATGTGAGGATTAAAACACATGAGACACATGCACACGTAATACGTCACACCATATCACATCATATCACTCCACTGTTTTCATTGTTTCTGAGGTATCCAAGCCGAGGCTAGGCTGTGTGGGTTTTTTGGGAAGTGTAGGGACACCATCTAGCGTTGTCATTTGGAAAAAGCACATTGTGTCCCAGCCCCTTAAACTTCTACCCCGACACGGTAGGACATGACAAAAGGTGACTGGAAAAGTTGCCGAAATTGTACCTACGTCCTTCATCAGGATAAAGTGTAAAGCGAACAAGATGGATGACAACAAATGAAGCATATCAGAGCCCATCTTTCCAAGAAATGAGGTGCAATGCTCTAACAAGTTTAGTGCTCACCTCTCAGCAAATCAGGCAGTTGCCAGGTTGTGGGCAGCTTTGATTTTTTTAAGCTTTGCATTATTGTCCCGTCTGGCCACACTGAGGGGTTTGCCTTAAGGATAACAGTTTTCTCATCACTTCTGTTATCCAAAAGAAGTGAAGTTTGTTGTCGTAATTTCTGAAATTGGAGGGTTTGAATGACATCTGAATGCATATTTCACAGCTAAATCTGACATGAGCAGTGTGTTTCCTGTGTTCATTTTCGGACAGAGCAACCACCATTAGAGCAAGAGGGAGGTTTTTTCTCCAGCTTCAGTCCCCCTCACAGCGAGTAACTCTGCAAGGCAATATCACTGCTGTCCACTACAGGGGCCTGAGAGGATGCCCATGGGGAGGCAGTTCTGCATCAGCTCAGAGCACTGGGAGTCTGGGTGACTGTCAGGAAGAGAAGAGAGACAAAGCAGAGAGCCTCCTGCTTCTGCAGCACTTCTGGGTGGAGGCAGCTTATTCCAGCCTCTCTCCATAGCCTGGGAACATGCTGTGCACTCAGATTTCTCAGGCATCTCTGTCCCAAGCTGTCCAAGCCCTCAGATTACCCAGATATATACAATGAGCTCCTGTGCAATTCTACTAATTCTTTACCATGTAACTGTAATTTTTTGGGGTTTTTTTTCATGTAGAACTCAGCAGAATCAAACTTAAGAGAAAAATGGTCATCAAGCTTATGATTAACTCCATTAAAATCTCACTTCCTAAGGTTTACTTGGCCCATTATGGTCAAAATATACAAAAACGTAGTTATTTAATATTTGCCATTTTTATTCCTAAATATGAGCATTGCTTTTCTGAAATTTCATCCACCATATTTCAAGCAGACTGCAGTGAATTTCAGCCCTTATGATGACAGATTTTCATCTAGAGTAGAAGTTGTTACCTTTCTTTCAAATTCCACACTCAAATTCCTCATGTTTTAAAAAAACTAGGTGTGATTACAGCGCATGTGTGTTCATTAAGGACAAGCAAGGGAGGTTTTGCACATATTCAGATGGACTGCAATCATCTCTATACTGCTGAAAAATGGAACAATATGATTAATAGTGTATGCACACAGGTTTCTTGTCTTTTAACTTGATACCAAAATTTGATGAGATTCATTGATAAAAACCCCAAGCTTGAAATTAGCAGGAAGGAAAACACTATATTGCTAGACAGAGATGTGGTAAGTCCTACTGACATCAGACTTTGGTAGGAAATTAATTTCTTTCATCACGATTTCACATTTGTTCTAAACATGTAAGCAAATAAGTTTTACACCTGAAAGGAGTTCCTATCTCCAATGGACTTAACAGCACCCTTATGTCTATTAAATTTAATATTTAAAAATTTGTTTATTCTCACTATAACTAATGCCTGTCTCAAATACAAGGTTCAACAAATAAATGGAAATTCAGACCTGTCAAATTCTGATTAATGGTATGCAGGATGTGTTCTGGCAAAGCTTATGCCTGTCTCTTTTTTTTACCTAGTACATGTAGTGTCATTAGGCAGTGACTGAAAGTCAGCATTTTCAACATAGTCACTGCTGGAAAACAAGGTATCAATCAACCACTACCTGTGAAAGTACCTTCTCTGAGTGCCACATTATTTTCTGCTACATTTAAGGGAAGTGTGTGTTGCATTAAACAGGGCACTTATTTAACCAGCTTGGTGAGTTGTAGGAGGCAGGGCCACCACCCTGGGTGTGTGGGTGGGAGACCTCTGAATCCTAAAACCCTGAGCAAACGTGGGCTGTTTTGCTGGTTTTAACAAGGAGCACAGGCACCAATCCACTCTACAGCCCAATGCCCTTTTTGTTTGAACAATCTATGTTATGGAACACTTTGTCATTAAACGGGCTGATCACACAGACGGATCTCAAAGACCACACACAGGCCTGTCTCTAATTCATTTTGCTTTAAGAAATCTTCCCAGGTTTGTTGTCTCTCTCCTACTTACTTTCCTAATAAATAATGTACAATTATAAAACTACAGATTTACTTTCTTTTGCTCCCTGGTATTCCCTGTAGTATGAAAAGGACCCTCAAAACTTTAAGGTATTTTTAATGTTGTTTTAATAAAACAATTTGTAAAATATGGTTGTGTTGTGCCCACTTCTAGTGCTTCAGGAATTCTATTTAGGGCCGCTCACTCACTTCTTCACCAAGTGAGGTGAAGAATCTAGAGGCATGAGACAGCACGTACACTTTGATCCTTGTTTTTCTGCAGCAGACGGGGAAATCCCCATGAATAATAAGGAAGGAAATCTAGGGGTTTCCCTGAAGATCAACAGACTGCCTGAGCATCTTTTGAAGTACTGTGCAGCAGGAACACTAATAATTGAGCTAGAAATAGTAAAAGTAAGAGTGGTTTGGTGGATATGCTGAAGCTACACTTTTGCAGGAAATTTATAATAACTAACACATAGCTCTTCAAGTAAGATGGTTTCTCTTTCTGTTTTTGCAGCACATCCAAGGAACAACGTACCACAGAGAACACTGAAGTGTCTTTCAGTTTTGCATGTGACAGGCAAGTGTCTGGAACAGATCTGGACTAAACAGTTAAATAAAGTTTTACTTCACTGGAAAAAGAAGTAGCACAGGGAGAAAAGCTATTCACAAATCATGCACTAATTCATCAAAACTTGTCTAAGAAAAGAGTACAGGAAGATTATTCAAACTTTACAACAGTTTGCTTTTCAGCATGCATTACATTTAGAAATGTTCTCATTTATTGCCTCTTTCCAAAACAAAACACTTTTAGTTTTGAAAATATTTTTGGGTGGTTTGTTGTTGTTGTTGTCGTTTTTTGGATTCTTTTTTTTTTTTTTAATTTGAAAATGGGACTTAATTTAAGAAGAAGTGGGGGGAGGGGCGAAAGAACTGGGTAAGAAATCTAGAAATAAGGAATTGGTGATAGTAAAATATGCAAAATATTTGTATTTAGAAAGAACCCAAATAAATCTGGGTTAGTTCTTGCCTTGTTTTTCAGAAAATAATTCTGTTTCAGTCAGACTTAATTTAATTTCTATTCCTTGTTCAGTCAGCATTTCTTCCCATTCAGACAGCATGACAAAAGGGAATTAATCACCCAGCCCTAGCCTGGAGTAACTTTTCTGATCATGACTGAAATTTTTTGTCACACCCAAATATGCAGAGATCCATGTCCTGAAGAGGTGATAACTGATTTTGCTGTGTGTCCCTGACTTCAACTGCCTTCAGTTCTGAAGGTACTTCGGGTTTCCACTGAGGTGTCCACACAGCCTCCACCACAGACGTATGCATCTTCATTTCAAACAAACATCGTCTGCTCCCTTGCTGAGCATGTTAAGTGTTGCTGCATAAAGGGAGGGAATTTTGTTGCCTCATGTTGCTGCCAGGCAGACAGTATCTTGTTAGATCAGGAAAAAGTTACGAAATCAATACGTTACAGACAAGCTGGCATTGAAAGCAAGAAAAGATGAGAAAGCAAAGTGGTATCAAACAGAAGACTGTTTGTTAATTGGCTATTTGAGGATTTGTGCGAGTAAATCTTGCCAACAGCAAAACCAATGCAATGGGTGAAAAAGAGTTCAGTGTGTTTCCCAAGATTCAACAACACTAGCAGAGATCAAAGGCAGGGGACACAGCATGTCAGTCACGAACAGAGGAATATTAGAATATTTTTCTAGTGCCTCTGCCACTTAAATGAAAATGCTACCTCAAAACAGTTCTGGTGGAAAATAAAGAGTCTCTGGCTAGCCCATAACAAAACACACATGTGCAGCAGAACATGTTCCAGTGTGGTTTGAGGGCAGCTTCTGAATGAGGATCCCCCTGTTATTTATGGATATAGGTGGAGTGTGAAAGGCATGGAAAAGAGCCCACTTCTCATTGAGGTTGGTCTTGGGCAGCTCAGAGCTGCAAATTCTGGTTGCTTAATAACTTTCAGGTTAAAATGTACAAGAAACTTGCAGCCTCCGTTCTAGGGACAGGACACACAGTATGTAAGTGACTTCTAGTTCCCACTGTAGCTAGCAAAATAATTCTTCTCAACCTATCACTGACTTCCAGCTGCAAAGTCTTCCTCTTTGCCTGGTGAAGTTGGTCACTGAAAATGAGGAGACCATAAGGCAGAATCAATAGCAAAATTTGAGGTCAAAGAGATTCAAGAATATAGAAGGTTTAAAGCTTATTGAACTTTTAAGTCAGGCTTTCTTGTTAACTGTTTAAAAAACTGTTTAAAAACTGTTTTTACAGTTTTTGGAGTAACACAAGAGAAAACAGTCAGTGGTTATTAATCTAACATACTGCAGTTAGCTTTCCTATATTTCATAATCTCATTTGTTGTAGTACCCTCCTAAAATGTCTTTAGTGCACTATTTTTTAATGTTATTTTCCCATAAGTGTCTGTGTGTCTGAAGTTACCTTGAGGGAAATCATCTCTGTTTTACAAATCTCTAGGTGTTGTGGTCACTAACACCTAAATTAGTGACATGATTTTAAACCTACTAAAAAAGGTACTCTGTCATCTGTCTCACCAATTAACACAGCATTAGTAGAAATACTGTTACTGTGAGTCTTAGAATTTCATACATGCATTATGAGGACATATGCCAAATATTTTTTAACCGAGTGACTGATCTCACCAGAATCATTTTTATACAGTTCAAATCCTTCTCATAGATATCTTTCATGTTTGTTATTCACAAGAACTGTCTCCCACAAAAATCCACTCTCATTTACCGAGCAACCCACAGTAAGGTGCTTCCATAGTTACCAGACTGTATCATAATAATAATAATAATTTCTCTGTGACCCATTTGCTCTCTCACATAGCCCTTCAGATCCTTCTTTACAAGGAATTTGCCCCATGTTTTCAAGGCAAGTACATTCATAGGTGCAGAAATAAGCTTGTCTTTGTGCTGTTGTTGGGCTTCCTTAACGTGGAGGAATTCAGGGCTCGGAGTGTTGTTATCTTACAGTATACACTGGGAATTTACAAACTAACCGCAACAGACTCTGATTCATCTTTCTATTGCTGAATTTCACATTCCTTTCACAGACACCTGAAAAGAACATTCTTAATCATAATGTGAAATGATTTCCACTCAGACACCCAGGGTGAAATTGGAAACTTAACTCTTTGCTTTCCTTCACGTAAACTGCGTTGACTTGGTTTTGCTCTTCACAGTCTGATTGCACTTTGCTGAACATCCTTGCTTCCTTTATCCAGTTTTACAGAGTACACATGGTGTTTTCTCTGCTCATCTTTCTGGACATTGTGTGTTTCATGCCATTCTTAACTGCAAGCTCTGCCCTTGTTCTGTCCAATGCACAAAAGAACAAGTTGGAGATGGCCTTTTACTGAGGAAGACTGGTGCTTTGGGAAAGCTGATGGAAAGCCTGGAGAAACAGTTCATTTGGAGAAAAGGAGGGATATGTACTGCTGTAGAAACTGGTCAGATACCTAGGAAGAAGTGTGGGAAAAGACAGGAAAAGGATAAACTCCTGAATTTGGTATGTCTAGTGAAAAGAAAGAAGATTTGAAGGTTTTGAGGAGGACATGTGATCAAAATCCCAGTCAGAGATATTCATGGCCCTGACAGTAGAAAGAATTTCTCTGTTTAACAAAAATGCAAGGGCCTGGGGTGGGTGGCCTTGGGAGAGAATCTTATAGGACCATGACCAAAGACAGATTAAAGATCACTCTTGAATCACAGTTGAATGGCTATAAGAAGGATTTCAGCACAGGCTGAAAAAAAATTTTCATTCAAGTTTTGCTTTCATTATTGAAAGGAGCATCAGACACTCTGCTTGTAGAAGGCAACCACATATATAAACACATATGCCCTGTGGGAAACCTGCCCTGATTAGGCTTCTTTCAAAATTAGTAGGATTTTCATGTCCCTACCTGCAGTTAATTTTTAAAAACATAAGAGATTTTGATTTCAGCAAAACTTATCATTTGCAAGGCATATTGAAAAAGCACCTTTATTGATAAGAGGAATCTCACTATGAAGGAAATCCTCCAAAAGAAATGGGACATAGTATGTTTTACATAAAAGTGAGTATATTAGAACTACCGTAAAACGTAGTGTATTGTCCTTCCAAACTCTTTCTTAACACGAGGTACCTCCAGGAGCTCTGCATCAGCTGGCAATTTGTAAAGGCTTTCGACTGCTACCAATAAAAACCCTAAATTGTGGGTTGCACCACTTTATCAACAACAGAAGGCCCATGTAATCATGCCATTCACTACAAACATCTTTTCTGTTTGTTATCTTGCTTGTAAGGAAGGAGAGACCTTGGAGTCAAATCTCCTTTGCCTTGTTTCAGCAATTCATTTTGATGTATGTAACTTGTGTGCTAAAGTTTTCCACTTTGAGAAAACCTACAGAATACAGGAAGTATATCCTCCATTAATATTATTTCTGAGTGGAGTAAGGAGTTATAAAAATGTCAGTCTGGTAGAGGTGAGGAAAAAAGAGCACCACCAACATATGTCAGCTGTTAGGGGCAGTCTAGAGGTTGAGTAATTGTCATTAATCTTTGAGACTGTCACCACCAAGGCCAGTTTTGATAAAGCACCATGACTTACGCAATATTTATTGAACCTGAATCAAACGTATCCGGGCACTTGTATCAGCACACAAACAGGTTTTCTAATTCTTCTAAGGCATTCTGTTCTTTAATTTCCTATAATGAAACAAATTCCATGCAGTGATGAAAGCTTCTCTCCTGACTTCACTCAATACTGGAAAGAGAATGTATGAAAACGCTTTATGCAAAATAGGAAGGAACTCTGTGATTTGTGGTTTAGAATTAGTTGCATAGCAATAAAATATGACAAGATCAGACACTGTTGTTTATACACATATCTGAGGCCTTTATTTCCTAGAGCTGCCGTTCAGCTTATAGTTTCAAATTACTCTAAAAACTGCAATAACTTGCAAACCCCTTCATGCCAAATTCCTCCCCAGCATATGTGATGCAGGTGATTAACATTTGCACAAGATTTCCAAATAGTCTATGAGATTGTAAAAGTGAGTCTTACATGTTTGGAAGAACAATGAACAACTAAGTCACTGCAAATGTTGATGCACATTTTGAGTACATCAGTCTCTGTGTAGGAAATCAGGTGTTGAGTTACATTTTCTAATGTTACTGAAGACTAATAGAGCACATGGTTTTCTGTGTATGTCTTGCGAGTTCTATGGAGAGTCCCTATCAAATCTAAGAATGAATCAATATCCTGTAAATAAGTATTCTGTCCTCTGTAATGGAATCCCAGTTACACAAGGTCCTGGGTTAAACAGAGTTCATTTGAATTCTCCTGGGTAATGCTTCATACAAATTTTTGCCTTTTTCCAGATCACCTATCTTTTAAGATTCACTTCCCTAAATTGCTGGGTTCAGAATTAAACACAGCCCGAATGAAAATTAAAGGGTACTCTGTTGTTTTTAGCTCACCTGAGAAGAATTTCACTAACTATATCTAACTTTATTATTACCAGTATTTTACTGGCTGCCACTCTCTTCTTTGTGTAATTCTATTTAACCAATGACTTTGGATGTCACCCAGATATTCACATAAATTATATTTTACTTTACTTGAGACTGACCTCTTTGGTGTCCTGTCCATAAAAACACTTGACAGTCCTTTATAAGCCTGAATCTCTAAACATATTTTCTAGAAGTGATGTGCATTACTATTGCTATTGATAAAGTGCCTGTCAAGATAAAGGTTGTGTGGAGAATATGCTTCTTCCAAAGCAGTTACTACTTCAAACTACAACACACTTTACTACACTGGGTATATTATTGATCTTATTCACACAGTAAGAGGCTCCTACTTGAATAATATGGCATAGTGGCCATTTAAATGCCCTGAGCTTGGTTGCTTTTGTATAAATACCTGTATAGCTGCAGTCCATACCACTGCAACACTAATGTGGTTATCAGATTCTTCACAGAGTTATTGTTGATGCTAGTGAGCCTCTGTGCTGAGGCAGGGGATGAGAAGTGGCATACACATGTTCTCCAGTGAAACTCAACTGCTGTTCATAAATGATCCTTATAGATACAGAAAAAGAATGCTAAGGACATCAGTTCAAGTTCAGCCTA
>VXBU01010436.1:305764-330419 GCA_013400315.1 Bombycilla garrulus | reverse complement strand
CTCTTTTGTGAAATAGTTTTGTAAAAGTTTGGAGATCCCACATAGTGACAACTTCACTCTGGTCATAAGAGGAGATTGAAAAAAGACTAAATTTTTAATTCATCCCATCTGAACGTTTTGTTAAAGTTTTCTGTCACAGCAATACAACACAATGACAGGGACTTGATTTTAGCAGGATATAGAGATGAACAAAATTGCTGAGAACTGTCTTGGGAACACATAAAAAGAAATCCACATCACTCTGGGGAAACATTTGATTTAGTCTGTTGTGTGTCACTGGGGTACTAACAGAGGTAATAACAATGGACACCTTTCCCGTCAGATACTGTAAGATAAGATGCACCTTGACAGCTACTGAAGAGTATCTAACAGTGGCACACTCCTGCACATCAGTTCAGGAATTAGACCATCCTTCAGGATGATTCCCTTGTTTCAAGGAGTGTAATTTTCTAAATCCTAATTTTTGCAGCTCATAAGCAGAGCCCCCTTCTATCAAGCAGTAGCACTTCTGGAAAGTGACACATGTCTCTGAAGCCGAACTACAGAGAACCGTGTACTCTCACAAGACCTCTATACATGACAGCAAGCCAAGTGGAGAAATTAGGGGGGAAAAAAGTCATTAGTAGACATTTCCTATGAAATAACAAACTTCCGTATCATTTTATTTCCAAACTGCTGCCTTTTCTCTGATAATCACTGAGAGCTCTTCTCCTCTCAGGATACACAAACCACAGGATTCCGATGACTCACACTGAAAGAGCTTTCAAACACATGGAGGACGGAAGGGCACGCTGTTTCTGCATTAAAGCTTCCTGCCAAAGCCCCAGACTAAGCATACATGAATATATTTGGACAAAGTTTTAGCAACAATGGTAAGTTCACTTCACTGTAACTGTTCCGGTGAGACAATCTTGCCCATTTTATGAACTGTCTGATTGCATCCTGTTTGACACTTCCTTTTTGACAATCACAGCTAAAGCAAAAACACTTGTGAAACTGCTGTTTGCACAGAAAGGTGCAATATTGACTTTTTGATGCAAGGATATAATACCTGTCTTCACTGATGGTCAGCAGAAAATGTGATTGGGCTGAAATCTTGAGAGTTCTTTGGACAGGACCTGTAATGCATTCTATCTTTATTTTACTTTAATCTCAATAAGCTCCTTACTGATCAAGCTCTTGATCTAACATCAGCAGTATACTGAAAATTGAAGTGAAGTTCTCTCATCTTGGAACTGTAAAGATAAATCCTTCAGCTGAGGCAGCACCTCTCCTCCAAAGGAGAAATATTGAGCTCAATCCAATGTAGAATATAGGAGTCCTTATAGGAAAACTTCAAAGGAAAGGGATCTGAAAGGGCAGACCAAATATACACCAGCTGAAAGTGCAGTCTGATGCTACTGCTGTCAGTAAATCTATTTGATTTATTTAAATCTATTTGAGCTTCTCTGGGAACATGCCAAGGCATTCACCTGCTGTTTAACACCTAGCTAAGGAATAATGAAGCTTGTTCATGTGTTTCTCAAAGCAAAGGCTGAATACCTCTAAATATCCTGTTTAGCTGAACTTCGGTAGTTTGTCAGACCATGGCCTGGACTTTGATGGAGGAGAAAATAGAGCAGGTCACTGTGAATGGTTTGCAAAGCAATAAATTTCAGATTGTGACAGACACCAGGGGCCAGTGAAAAACCTGCATTCTCAAATTCATAAATTAGTTGATGAGAGTGAATGCCTGCCTTGAAGGAAAGGTGTGACTGAGCTCTGCAAAACTTTGGGATGCTGAACTGATCTCAGAAGTGCAAAGCAAGATAAATGGATTTATAGAGCACCTCAATTTTTGTTAGCTGAATTTCATCCTCTGCAGTTGAAAGTGCAGAGCTTTCAGTAATTTGAATTTATGTGTGCTATAGTCCCCATATCCTAGGTACCAGTTCCTTACTGACTGCAGCTCCATTATTGAGGACAGAGGTAAATGTTAAAGCAACCAGAGTGCACCCCTCCTATCGATAGAATTACATGACAGGAATAGAGCATTTGGGATCCCAAGCAAGGGGGATTGGTGAGTTGTGCAGTAGGATGATATGTATTCATTGGGAACCTCAGTGTGACTGACAGGAAAAGTGTGGGAGTAGAAAACAAGCATTGCACGGGTACAGTGAGGACAAGAAGCAGGAGGTCTTACACTTTAGGAGGATTATAAACATCTTTATCCACCCAATTCACAGTCCCATTATTCTTGATGTGTGGAAAGCAGATAACAGCAGTTTCCTTAGGGCAACTAGTGCATCCCACAGCTTATGCTTTTGCTGCTCCCACAGGGAACTACTGTGCTCATTCTCCTCCTTCTATCAGTTGCATTTGCAGCTAATGACACTGCAAGTGATACTGATATCCCAAGATATCTATGTACAGTTCAGGGCATATGGAATACAATTCGTGGAACATTTAAAGGAGTTTTCCTATTGCAATTCTCATCTTTGCATCTTTCCACCCCATTCAAAGTTATGATGGATCAATCTTTCTCATTTATCCATTTAGGCATATTTAGGTACAGTTACTATACAAGATTTATAGAAGGTCTTGAAGAAAATAATTTTATAAAATGGTATGGTATAAAATGCATGGTATTATTACTAGAACACTGATTTTTTTATCCTGTTTGTGTTAATCTCCCATCCAAATTATTCCCTTTATGAAAGTTTTCCTCAGAAACCAAAATATCCTGGTTCTCTTGTAGAGAATGAAAAGCAATGATTGCAGAGACAGTTGTTACCTTTCTCTTTTCCATATCCTATTTGGTAGTTAAAAATCTGTATCTGCAGATATTTGAAGGTAGCGTAAACTTAATATCAAAGCATAAAATGAGGACATTAGGTCCTGGAAATAAAGGAAAAGCATGCTAGGTATATGCTGCTAAGCATTTCAATTTTTCAGAGGTCTGGATTTAAGTAATAATTTTGAAGCACAGTCCTATAAGACATTTTTAAAGTTAATATGGTTTGGATCATACTGGTCTAGGATAGTTGCTAAGTGTTTTTGGAAGGCACACTTCAAGTGATGGTGACAAAAATGTCAAACAGGATGTATGTATCATGTAAATTTTCCTTGGTCTGCGCCAGGCAGATATTCAATGTTCTTGTTAATCACTTGGATGATGGAAGAGTGAATGTGTTTATTGCACCATCAGTGTTGTATGTGCTGCAAGGTTAGATGTGCCAGAAGGAAAGATTAGAGTAGTTTTTGAACATCAGAGGAAGGGTTTGGAAACAGTGGTTTCAGTTTTCAGTGGTGAAAACCGCAAAATTCTAGACAAAAATTGGCAATCAAATAGTGCAAATGCAGGGTAGGAAGTGATGGGCAATTGTCGCTCTGCAGAAGGGCATCTGGAGGGAGGTGGTTTTGAAACCAAAGTTCCACTGGGACACAGGATCAGGGGCTAACTTGAAACCCAGGGAGAAATTGCTTGTGCTCTGCTGATATATCTTCAAATAATTTTTGTGATCAATTTTGGACGTCCTGTCTGTAGGGGGTAACTTACCATTACATACATTACAACTGAAGATCTGTAGGAGAAGAAAGAGAATGAGGATGATCAGAAAGCTACAAAATAAAGCTGATAAACTAAAACTAAGACATGTAGAGTCATCTGCTTGAGAGAGGATAAAGGGTTAGGAAAAAAATAGGAGTGACAAGTTTAGGGAATGTGCACTAAGGGATGTGAAGATCAGACAGGTCTAGATGTCTCAGGTCACCCAGGGAGTCCGAAAGTATCTCTAACAAAATATCATTGTAAACACAGCCAACAAATAATCCTCACTAATAACTGTGATGGGGAAGAAGAAGAAGACCACAATTTGAGCCTGAACCTTCTAGACCTTCCAAAGTCTCACATGGGCACCACACAGTAGAGAAGAAGTATCAAAGTTTTTAATACTTCTGGAAAGATTAAGAGGATTAAATAAACAAAGAAAAGGTGAAACGGTATCTTAATTTGATCAGCCTTGAAGGCCGTATGTCTAGATCCTCTTCCAAAATTAGAGCTTTAAAAAAACACCGGAAATCTATTTTAGTGAAAAGACCTTAGTTTTAACAGAAATGAAATTAGAACAGTTCACTTTCTCGATTGGGAAAACTCTCAGCAATTAATTCAGACAGTCTGGAAATAGAAAGGTTGATTCTGAATTTCTTCCCCAGACTACTGTGTCTCTGCAGACAGATCCTCATGTCCATGGCTGGCTGTAGCCAACTCACTGACTTTTTGAGCAGCAGTAGATTTTTCCCAGTAGTTTTTAGGAAATTTGCCCTTCTTCTCCAATCCTCTGGTGCTTGGATGTCTGATCCCTCCCTAGGCAAGAGCAGCCTAAACTCCTTTTCTTTCTAGAAGGTTGAAACCAACCTCTTCACTTTTTAATGGAACACAGTATATCACTGTAAGCACCCAAGTGACACAAACATCATTCTTCACACCTTCTTGATGGAAAGAATGCCAAATAAAGATAATGGTAAGCAAGGACCAAGAATTTCTAGAGTGTAAGGCCAAAAGGGATCATTCCTGACATCTGCTTGGCCTCTCAAACAACATAGACCAAAAAATTTCTCTGAAGTATTTTTTATTGGATGAAAGTGTTTTTCTCTCTGTTTTAATTATCTAAGTTCCAAATTAAAACTTTCAGTTCAAAATCCTGCCCCATTTTTTGAAACATTTTTTTCAACGGTTAGTTAGACTTGCTGCTGAAAATCTGTGATTTATTTCTAATCTTTGCTTGTCGTTCTCTGGTTCCTGTGATATTTTCATCTGCCAGGCTTAATAGACATAGTCAAAAGGTTGCTCACTCCGTGAGTGCTGACCCTCTGGGGCCAGATCATCTCCTAACTTCCTCTTCAGTAAACCAACTATTTTGAGTTTCCTAGTGTGGGACATGTTTTTGAAGTAATTTCTCATCCCTGTGGCTCTGCCATGAGCCCTCTGTACTTTACCAACAACTTTAATAACACTGCAGGAATAGTTGCATCGGTGGCACGTATGAAATAAGGGGGAAAAAAACCCCTTCATTTCAACTTAATACTTCCCAATACATTTCTTAGGCAATTTTACACACCATCCCCAAATATCTTGTGACTGGTTCCTACTTAGTCTCTGCTGCCTACTTTCTCACCCTGAGCTAACATACGTTATTGCACTTACCCAAACATTTAGATCTGATTGCAAAATCCACAAAGTAATCTCTTCACAGTTCAGCAACTCTCCAATATTTGTCTTATGAAGAATTTAGATTCTAGCGATTTTATTTGTTTACTTCTTAAGTAACTGGCAAAGTGTCAAATGTATTAGATTTAAGCTTAATGGAATGGAAATGGGAAAAGCATTTCAATACTTCCTTCGAACTGTATAAAACTATGATAACTTTCAATTTGTATGTTTTTGTTTCTGAATTTCATCTTTTCTGTCAGGCAAGTTCTTGTGTTTGCCGATCTCTGCATTTATGCAGCTGCATACAAAGAGATAGCACAAAAATATTTTGATTGATCCTTTTGACAGAAATAATAGATTGGTTTTTGTTTTGGTTTGGTTTGGTTTGGTTTGGTTTGTTTTTTGGTCAAAATCACACTTCAGGGCCCGTATTGGTAGGTTTATGTAAGTGTTGTTTTTGTTAGTGTCAAGACTTGCTAGTGAGATTTTAGGAAAGGAAACAGATTTTTCAGTTCAAGCAATTTTCAATGTTTGTTTAGGATAAGTTTAGAAATCTTAAGACAACATAAAGCAGAAGAAAAATATTTTAATATCAAGAATGCCTTAAGATTTATTAAAAAGCCAGTCAACCAAATGAGCTTTTAAATATTTATTCCTGCAGGGTATTTAAAAGTTTTTTAAAATTTCATTCTTCTTTGAAACATTCAGTATTTGTCAGATTTCCTTGGACACAAAAAGTACTGTGCCAAACCAGCTCTTACACTGGAACCTCAGTGTTCAAAGTGCTGTGGGCAGGTCACAAGGACAACGAACCCCCAGATACTGCAAAACAGGAAGGAATTGTAAAACATGACAGCAAAACAATGAGTCATGCGGATGCCAAACATTTGGGATGGTGTGATTCACACGCCTTGTTCTGCCTGCTTGCAGAACAGCGCCGTCTCACCAGGGCAGAGGAGCTCAGCCAGCTGAGCGCTTCCAGCTGCAAACAGGACACATCCGCTAACAATACTTCCAGTAACTCTCAGGGAAGAAAAGCTCCTGAGTGTGCAGCTCTTAGCCCTGCAAAACCTGCACCTCCACTCCCACCCTGCCTCCCTGGGGAGCCTCTCTGGCGCCTTGCAGAGACAGCATCCCTCAGATCAGTTCTGCTCTCTCAGCACCAGGTGCGGTGAAGAGCCCACCAGATCCTTTTCCTCTTTCTTGCCTGCAGGCTGCCTGTATAGTCCTTAACTAGCTCACAAACACCAAAGTAAACTTGACAGCTTTTTTATTTCATCCCCCAGGACCATCACCTTTCCCTTTCACATCTACAGCCAGCATTTCTCGTGGGTGAACGAGAAAGACAAGGGGCATGGTCTAGATGGGAAAATCCAAACCTCTCCCGTTGTTGCGTGTACTTTCTGTTATCTCCAGGATTACTGAAGGGACTTTTTTTTTTTTCATTTTCGTCTTTCTTATTTCAAGCTGCCTTTTGCACCCCACACAGACACCACAATAATCTTTAAGTCTTCCCACATAGTCTTTCAGCAAAAACAGGAGATCTGGGCTCTTTCCTGTTCCTCCTTGAGTTTTCAGGACAGGCATCAGGACTCAACAGCAAAGATAATCATTGCCAAGAAGCAGTGAGGCGGCGGGGGGGGGAGGTGGGTAAGACAATCCCTGGAGCAGAGCACATCTTCATAGGGTTCGCAGAGCTCAGCTCCTGGTGTGGAGTACATGCTGTTATCAGCGAGGGGCAGGGAAAACGGCAGTCTTCTACAGACCTTGTTACCAAGTTCAGCACTGATGAGGAAGTGTGTGGGTGTTGAAGAATAGCAAAAGTTCCTCTTTTCACAGCAGGACAATCCCACCAGCCTCATGAGACATAACTGCCCCATTGATTTCATATTTACCACAGAGGACCTACTTGGTGCAATACTGCTCAGTGCCAACACTTCTGCTTGAAAGTTGTTCTGCTTGCTTCGCCTTCTTTCAGTGTTCCTGTGTCTACAGAAATCTCTGAGAATGTGCCACATTAGTATTGTCACCTGCTGGAAGTAATTTCAAAAAATTGCCCAACTGCTCCACACTAGATACACTAGATACAAACAACAGGCCTAGAGACCCACTTCTAAAGATCCTCCCCTGTGTATCATGAGCTGTTTGCCTTCTGATGCATGCTTTTTCAGCTCAAAGGAAAAAGTAATTCTGAAATTAAAAAATAAAGCTCACTGTCAGAGCACACACCACTCTACACACGCAAATAATTACTAAAAACTAACAATATTTGCTAAGTCACAAAAGAACAATCTTTCATGTGATTATCTTACAAGCATCTTCAGAGACTCTGTCTTCTTTTTTTCCTGTAAATGCTTTTTTTTTGGATATTGGCAATGAATGAAACTTCCCCAAATGTAAAGGGCTTTTGTTAGGAAGAAAAAATTACTGGTTCAGATGAATTTTGGAACAATAGATTAGCTCAACACACAGACAACACTTGCACAACCAACTTTCCAAATCTTCTTCTGGTAGAACAAGAAAATAATGCACTAAAAGGTATTGAAATAAAATTAAGCAAATATCCATAATAGCAATGCATTTCCATCACTTTAAATTTGGCTGATCACCTGACTGTGTGCATGTGTCTGAAGGGCTTCCTAATTAGTTATAAGTGTTCTCAAAATAAGTGTTGTCATGCAGCTTCCTTTTCCATTAATAGATGGGCTCATGGGCAATATTAAGTGATCCCTTCCAAGGAAATAGCCCATGCATTTCAGAGCACAGGTAGTTTCAGAAGCATTACAGATTAATTTGAGGTGTACTCCTTGTCTCTCACTGTAAGACTCAGAGAATGATCTTAATAATTCAGGCGCAAAGGAAACCAAGGACAATGCCAAAAAAACATCCCGTTAGTTCACATCCTTTATGCTTAGAAATGGGTCTAGCTTCTTGTGGGCTTTTTTTGATTTTACAAATATGCCTCAGAGCAATAGACATAGAAATACGTTGGATGTTTTGCCAGCAAAACAAAAGCAAAAGCTAGAATAATTTATTAAAAAGCAATATCCCGGAGATTGGCAGATTAAAACAAACATCTCTCTTTCTTGGCAATTTGTACTGAGACTTATTCTCATTATATGAATCAATTAAATTGTTAACTATTTATAACCACTATGTGCCTTCTAGAAAATGCAGGTATAAGAAGCCTTTGGGGATTAATAGGTGCTTCGATTGCTACAAAACCAGTACAGCTGTGTCGGGAATCTCTGCTAACCTGTATCAGACTCAGTTCTGCACTGCGCTGTATTTTATGCTATCTCACTTGCTCTTGTGATCAGACAAGGTGAGTATCTTCAAGGAATATCTTTAAGCTTGACCATGTCTAGGATGTAGCATAGCAGCCTCTGACTAAAACTGTGCTTTTCCT
This sequence comes from Bombycilla garrulus, assembly GCA_013400315.1. Lineage (NCBI taxonomy): Eukaryota > Metazoa > Chordata > Aves > Passeriformes > Bombycillidae > Bombycilla > Bombycilla garrulus. Next base: position 321,819 of record VXBU01010436.1, on the reverse strand, counting down.
TACAAAATCAAGACTTACTAGTGGCCCACCAAGAAAGGACTTCATTTTATGTAAAAAACAAACATAAAGAATCCCACAGTCTGCTAATTGGCTCATCGTGTTCTGCACCAGGCTTTTCACATCCCATAGCCTTCTGATTAGATATAATTTCTCCCTCAGTATTTGCACTCTGTATTTAAAGCTGCCTCACCTTCTTCTAACCAAGCCCCTCATCAATGTCCATCACTGCTTCAAGATTACAGTGTCTTCAAGAATACACGTCCCAACATGGAAAGGGGCAGGAGAGGGAGATGTGGTAGGAGTTGTTCATCTAGGCGTAGTCTCCAGTGTCTGTGTGCCTGTTGCTGGTACAGTGATGGGTGTGCTGCCTTGTGGCCTAGAGTCACAGACACTCCCTTCCCCTTAGGATCCACTTCACACTGTGCCCAAGGTTTTTTAAATTGAGCTTTGTTGAGTTTGTAAGGTTATCCGGCCTGAAATCAACTCCCAGAAATCAGTCTTCTAAGAGCTTGGTGTAAATGACAGTCATAATTAACAACCACAATAACCACTTCTCTGATTAACCGTTCACAAAAAAGCATATTTATCAAACACCTCTCTGTTTCTAGCTGCTGAAATACATGTAGTGTTCTTCCCACCACTGTGGATTCTCAGAAGGGTTGATCATTGGTACTACTACCCAAAGGGTGTATCATTTCAAACATCTGTGTTTGTGGAAAGAAATGGCATATTGAGCTGAGTTGAGCTGAGTTCAGCTCTCTGCTGCCAGCTGGCTTTTCTTGGGTGAAACTCAGAGTTAAAAATGGACCCGGACAGACACAAAGACAGTCAAGAAAAAGCAAAGTCTTGACAGCAATACACAGAATTTCTGCAACTGGGAAACTTGTGTGAACAGACAGCAAGTACAGCAGGGAGGAAAGTCAGGAAAGCATTTGCTAGCTAGCTCTCATACTAAATAGAAAGTATAACATGTCCTATGCAAATTTAATTCATCCAGAAAAATGCATTGTTGCACTCAGTGTATCTCGTGGGTTTAGTTTTTATTGCTTTAGGAAGCAATATTGTACATGCTTTCTTCCTCTTCCTATGTTTTGGATTTACAACCTATTTTGGATTTAAAGAGGGTCCTGGGATTTTTCTTCCTGTTACTCACTATAATTAAATAGTGTTTATGTACTTCTGAGTGGAAAGCTTTCCAAATGATTTTTTTTCTTTTCATTATCAATCTTTAGTTCTTCTGTTTTTTTTCTTTCATGACTCAGTCCTTTCTTTTCAGACATGTTGTTGCTCCTTCCCAACTTTCATGATAGGCTTAACTTTCATACAAAAACATTTGGCACTTGCTCTTTATAGCTTTATTTGTTTTATTTTCCCTGTGCATATGCCTTCTCCTTGGCCCATAAAGTCAATTTTCAGCCTGAGATTCCACCCATAAGCGCCTCTGACCTCTGACTTAGTCTTTCTTCCAGACAGAAATTTTGTTTCCTTTTTCATCTTCTGAAATGTCTGACATACTCCTCAACTGTTGTTAAAATCATTACCCCCTTCCATATTATATATTATAGCTCTGGTTTTTTCTGCTCTGAATACATAAGCAATTGCTTCAATTTTTTCTCTTTTCATTTAGTCCATTGACCTCCATTCCCTCTCAGCTGTTGGGGCTTGAGGTCTTAATTTAAGTGCTTTTAATAAAGAGTAAATACAAATAGCTCAGATTACTTAACCCTTGAACTCATGCCTGCATGCATTTTGCTTATGTATCATTACACCTTATTAATTTTGAAAAAGGTTCAGGTAATAAAACTTGTAAATGACCTCAACATTAAAAAAAAATTGCTTATTTCATTTGGTCATTAAATATTTGTATTTCTGGATTTGTACAGTCTTTTTCATTCTCATGTGTTAAAAAAGAATGCAATCTAGGGATCATGATCCATGGATTCCTCTTGCTTATGTCCAGTTACCAACAGAAAAACATTGTAGGAAAGGGAAAACATTTTAACTGAAGAGCACAAATCATTTGTCTGTTTGTGCACATTCACAGAACTCTAAGCTCAACACATTGGAGAGGGGCTTCCTTGAGATTTCAGACAACAGGACCCCAGTGAAAAGTACGATGTCAGACAAGAATCTTCAGTCCTTCCTAAAAGATCATGCACCCAGAGACAGAATCAAGAAAACCCTGATCTGGCAATAAAAAGCTTTCTGAAATCAGAGGTAGACAAAAACTCTTTGTATATCATAAAGAAAAATTAATAGCAAAATTATCTAAAAATAAATGGTTTCTGAGAGAAATCACAGGATACCACTAAAAATCCCCAAATTATTCTCATTTCCATTTTCATTGCCTGTTTGCAGGATCATTCCTCTACAATTTCTGAGGGCTTAGCAGATATTTTTAATATATTGGATTTCCTCTCTCTTCCTGACTCTTTTTTTCCACTGAAAACTCTGTATACTTGTCTCTCAATAATGATACAAACGGATGTAGCCACCCACAGCCTTGTAGTCAGTCCTTCAGAGTCACTCTTGTCTTTCATAAATGCCTACATGTTATGACCCCTTTCCAATCCCATTTTCTAGTTGACTGCAATGCCTGATTAGAGGGGCAGTGCTAATATTAGCCAAGGAGAAATTGTGAAAGTGCAAGCAGGAGAAAAACTGTGCTTAATATAAAAAAATAAGAAGTTGCAATGTTGATAGCTGAAGTGGTAACTGGAGAAAAAAATAGTTTTGCTACAGATTTTCTAAAAGCAATTGTTTATCTTGTGTGGCATTACATATCTCAGCTTCACACTGCTCAGAAGTTTGTTCACACTGTGCCACCTACCAGTGAAAGATTTCATTAGTTCATCTAATGAATGAAAATATAATCTATTAATTAGTGATTAAAAATGTACTCAATCCCACCAACACACATGGGATCAGCAAGCTAAGTTTTTAGTGCCTTTGAAAGAGAGGCCTATCCAATTTAAACTACTACATTCATAAAGCTTGATAAATGATTCACGGTCACTAATTACATGCTGATTAATTTTGTACTTACTTCATTAATTGAAGACAATAAAGAGATAGAAGTGGCTGGGGGAAATGCTCAGAAGCCTATCTTCCCAAAGCTAATAGTCTGATCAAGGCTGAGCATGGGCAGGCTGTGGTAGCACATGCTGATGTGATGCCAGTGTGCTACTTAAATGCTGCTGCTGACACTGGGGTGGGACCTCAAAAAGCAGAGGTGAGACTGCCATGTACTTTTTGCTGCCTCACTGAGCCACCAATCACTCTTCACCTCAACATGATCTTGACCTAGGCTTGTGCCACCACAACAGCAGAGTGCATGTTCTCCCCTCCAGAGGTTTCTCTTGAAAATTCCCAAATCTCTGCAAAAGAGAGGTCTCAGTTGCAGAGATTAAAGCTGGAAGCCTTGTGCATATAGACAAAATAAGAATGTTTAGTCAGGAAGTTTCTTGCTGTACAATGTTCACCTGAAATACTTGAAGAGGCAGAGTTCCCCAGACCACAGCATGGATCCTCACTTTGAACAAACAGGCTCTGCTTCAGCCCCTTGAGACTCTGCCAGGTGAAACAGCAGAAGGAAGGCATAAATGTCCTGCACTTCCCAGTTCACCAATGTCTGAACAAGCTGGGTGCTTTGTGAGACGTTCATATCTTTTGTGATTCAGAACGCGTACAAAGACATTGTGGAAATTCCCCTATTTCTTGCCAGGAATCACTGTGATCACAACATAGGCATTGCAAATCTAGCAGATGAGATGTGTGCTAAGGTAATATGGGAAATCACTGCCCTCACACCAAAGACAGTATGATACCTGGCTGGCAGAGGGAAGAGTCAGGAGTCAGGGCTGTGGGTGAGGGATTGGTGTCCTTGCAGAAGCAGCAGCAGTAGGTGTCTCTGCAGCATCCTCAAAAGACTGTCTGTTCTAGAGACACAGACTTCGCTGGAGTGAGGACAGTGTTCTCAATGTTGAGAAAGCTGAAGAACAGCTTATGTGTGGTTCATGGGAAGTCATAAAAGCAACAGGGAGAGTATTTGAACAGACACTTGCTTACAAAGATACAGATGAAACAGAGCTGGAAGGAATTCAGGTTGTGCATGGTTGAGGCATAGCCCCTGACTGCAGAATGATCATATTATTTGTATTATGAAACCATGTAGCAGTCATGGTTGGCATTATGCTAGCCATTGCTCTGGATGTTACTACATATTGTCTGGATACTACAAAAGGAGATGACAGTACTGTTAATATATTCTTGTTGGATGAGGAGTAGCTGATCAAACACTTGCAAAAACCAAAGTGAACACAAGAAGTGTTTATTCAAATAATCTGCATAGTTTCACGTGTGTGCCATTTCTAACATTGTTAAGTTTCTATTTGAAACACTCAGAGGAGGAATTTCCAGAGTAACAAAGCCAAAATAAACGTCTATGGATGCATTATGAATTCAGATTTAAATGGCTCAAATCGACTTTTTTATATATAACATAATCCAGCAGAATGTCTGTAGATGCCTAGAACATTTCAAAATGTTGTAAATGTTGTAAATAGTGTAATTGTAATGTTCATTACTCTTTGCATATAAATAATTCATAAAGTCTTATTTTGAAACAGTCAGTTTTCTGTGTATTTTATTACATGCTATGTAGTGTACTAGTGCTGAAATCAGAAAAGACAACTGAAGAGGAATAGATTTACAGCATTCTATTTATACATTCTTTTCCACATGCCATGTGGCAAAGCTAATGCCATGTTTTGGTTATGTTTTCTGAAGTATCTTACTTCTATATCTCAGTGTTGGTGTGCCAGCAGAATTCAGTGTGAATGGCTGTGTCCTTAACTTCCACTATTTTACATTGATTTTATAGAAAGAGAGGGAACAGTCACCTTAAAGACTGTGGTTGTACAGGTTCAAAGAACAACAATGCTTACAGGTCATCAGTTTTGTACCATTTCTCAGACCTGAAACACCTGAGGTAATAAAGACTCAACATACTTTAAAAAGCTAAGATGGGGTGTCCTGTTATGCAAGAATGAGTAATAGTTTTGTTTTGAACCTTTATCTTTTGTTTCCCATACCTTTAAAAACTGTCTTTTCACTTTGGCACTCTGAATTCCAATAATCTGTTTCTAGCCAAAAAACTTGAAATTCAAAGTTATTCACAGATGTTGCACCTTAGCTTCTTGATAATTTTAAATCACTTGAACAACTAATTCCTCCAAGTATTCCAGATGAACTCCAGATTTCTGGAAAAGGAACTCTTACTTCTCAAAGGGTTTTTTTATTTTATTTTTTTTCAAGGTAAAAGATACATCTATCAAAGATAGAGCGCTCAGTTCCCAATGTGTTATCTTCTGCTTCCCCACTGGCAGACAGGGTTTTAACCACAGTTACTCATGCTGTGACTCTCCCCACTCTGGTTTGGAAACAATTGCTGCAAACATGCTCCAACAGGCCCTCCAACAGACCAAACTATCAACCTGAGCCGGGGTGGGACTATCGCACCTCCTCCAGGAGCAGCCTCCCTTTCCCATGCAGTGTGCATTCTGCATTGTGTGTTTGAGCATTGTGTGCATTCCGAGTCCTACTCCAGTGCAACGACAGTCTTAGCTCTGGAGAGACCACTGCACTCCACGGCCCCGTTGTGCTTCAAGAAGTGACAGCTGGGATTGCTCCCCATTAGTGAGAAACCATAATGACTCCAAAGGTGCACCTTGCTCCCATGGGCTTAAAATCCCCTGGTCATCTGGAAAGGGTTGACCTTTCCAATAATGAATTGTCTTAGTTCTCCTGACCAGCTTTTAGTTTATGTAAAGTAGGGCAAATATCTGGAAGAAAAGGGTTGAGGTCTTGGAAGAAACTCAGGATCTGCAAGATGTTTTGAGTCCCTTTTCCATTTGCTTACTCCTGCTCTGTGTTTGTGTCTTTTTGTGCACTTACCAAGTAAATATCTCCTTTTTAAACTGGAAATATCAAGAGGGAAATACTTCCTGCCTCCAAATCAAGTTTGCAACATGGAATACAAAGTCCCAAACCTAGTTAGGACAAAAAGTCCTAAAAGTAAGAAAAAACATTTAAAAGTAAAAAGTTTTGAAAATCCAAAAGACATAATGAGTTTTGGTTTCATTTTGACCATTGACTTACTCCCAATAATAATCAATATTAAATGATTGACCATAGACTTAATTCTAAATGATCTTTGAATTAAAATACTTCCAGAAATAATAGTTAGAATTTTTTAAATTGTCAACAAAAAGAAAATTAAATAGCATTGATATGAAAAATTTTCATATAAGTAAGTTTTTCATATGGAAAGCTTTGATTAGAATATAGCTTTGTACAAAGGATTATTCTCTTCAAAAAACCAGATCAATTTACCAATGAAATTAGACTTGAGAAAGGCACAGTTGTAGACTTTCACACTTCATAATTATTTTGAGACACCTTCTGACACAAATCTTTACTCTTGATGAAGAACTGGGACTTTTTCTTTATAGTGACTCAGAGTAACATCCTCTGCTGTGGTCAAATAGGGAGAACAGTATCAACCATTTTCTTCTTAATATTAGTATCACTTACTTGAGATTATTGTAAAAATCCCTTAGTGAGGGAGTACTGAGGAGAGAGAGAGAGAACTGTGGCTAACATGTGGATAACATGCAAACTGTGGAAGTTCTCAGGATGGAAGATGGAAGAATTTCCATGGGATTTTGTTGTGGGAAAACACATCTGAGCAGAACATGTCAGTGGAATATATATATATATATATATATGTATATATATATATACCTGTATTCAAACACATGTCTGTCTCTAGTGTTGTTTTTATATAAAACCTGGGATATAGTCTTTAAAGCTCTCATCTGCTTGTTTCTTGATTATAGTTGCCCATTCCCCTGTCACTGAGGACATATCACACAATTCGCAATGAATCATACCGGGAAAGATTAGGTAAACATTTACATTTTTTTGCAATAACCCTGAATTGTGCTGAACTTTATGACAGATTAAATAATAAAACCTACTCATCTTTGTCCTTTAACTCGTCAAAGTAGACACTGCTTTTAAACCTACAAGCAGTGTTTCCTGGAGAATCTTTTGCCTCTGCACAGCAGCAGGGCTGCCAAGCGCTGGCTATTGGACCCCGGGCAGTGCTTCCAGCAGCACTGCGCCTTGCACGAGTGCACACTCTGGATCGGTAGCGGGGAGCTGTCTGGAGCTGACTTTCTCGACCCCACTGCAGAGGACGAGCCAGAGCATTTGGGGATAAATCTGCCGGAGGAGGGCACACAAGGGAGCTTCAATGAGAGAATGGAAATTCCCAGTGTCAGGTCATCTGGCACGGAGTGTCGTCACCCACCCCGTCCCAGGGCATCGCTGTCCCGTGGGCTGTTTGCTCACACCACACGCAGGCTAGGCTGCTGGGAGCAAGCTGCTCACAGTGTGCACAGGCAGGGGGGAGACAGCTGCTGCTGTTCGGCACACAAGGGCTCAGAGGACTTATGGAGCCAGCTGGCTGCCTAACATAGGATGCTGACACGTCAGAGTGTTTTACAGAAGCCGGGGAACTTCTCTACTTTTGTCATTTGCTACAAAGGGGTAGAGGGTAAGGACACTGGGGAACTTTGCTGTTTACATTGAAGGTGTGTATTAGGTTTCCTGCAGCTGAGAGACATACAGCTTAGCTTCTGTGGCCCCTTAGTTCTTGGGTTTCTGTATTCAAATAAGTAGGAGAGAAGAGAGGAAATCTAGGAATCATTCTTCTCTTCAGCTCTTTGATTTATAAAACTTCAATTCCTGGTCCTCAAAGAGAGAGTTGGTCAGGTCAAGCAGAGGCACACTGCCATACACCCACACAGACTTCTTTTGGTAGTTTTGGGTTTGTTAGGTTTTTAGTTTGGTTTTATTTATTTTTTTTTCAGTTTGTTTTATTTTTGCTGTTGTTTTCATGTGTTTTTTTTTGTTTGTTTGTTTTGTTTGGGTTTGTTTTTTGTTTGTTTTTGTGGGCTTGTTTTTGTTTTTGTTTGTCTTTTGCATACACAGCATGTGGTACATGTAACAGTGTAAGAGCAACTGTGGTTATAAGCAGAGAAAAGAAAAGAGCAAAGCAAAGAGGCTGAGTAAAAGTTTATAAGGAAGTGTCAAATGTCTTTTAAAAATAAAATCCAAAAAATTCCATCCCCTTATCTTTGACATTAAACAAATTATGTAAGTAGCTCTTCTTTTACCATTTTTCTATTACAGTAGCTCTTCTTTTACCATTAAAATGAAGCAGTACAATCAACACTCCATAATACACATAGAGAGTCCCCTGCTTGATAGCTGTAGAAGCACTGAAACTCCTGATAAACAAGTATCTGGTCTCAATGAGTCTCGAGTTCAAGCTCACTAGGAAGTAAAATTTCCCCTAACACAGGATGAAATAAGGAAATCATCAGTTACGTTAGCAACCCTTTAAAAAAAGCACATGCACCTATCCAAAGGGCAACTAATCTAATTATAAATTATTGTAAAGGTTACATGAATGACAGTAGCAAAAGGAAGCCATGATTCATTATTTTAGTCTATGGGAAACAGTACTGCCTTTGTGCTCCTGCACAGGCTGTTCTACTGCTGTGCTCTGCAGACCATCTGCCAAGGGCTCCTACTCAACTCCCATGACTGACCAAAACGCATCTATTGAAAAATCCTAGGCCTAGGCTCGCTGGCAGTCCAATTCTTTACCTCTCCTGGCTTGCAAATTTCTTGCACTAGGGAGACTGGAGGTTAAAGAAGGAATTTTCTTGTTCAGTCCTGTGCATTGCTTATGGCACAAAATTTTCAAGAACACTCAAGCATTGTTCAGGGCTGCCTACCTGTAAAAATCACCATCTGCCTTTTAAACATCTGCATAGGTGATGAGCAGTGATATGTGTTAACACCACAGCCACCATTTAATAGCACTTGACTTACAGGGTGGTCCTAACTAGCACTTTGTGACAGATCGGGTGTGTCAGACCAAGGAAAGTGTCCTGCCCGCCAGCACTTTTCTGAAAACACCAAACGCTCCTCCTGAGCAATTTTACCCTCAATGTGCCCCAAAGGCAGTGTTTGCACGTTGGAGGTTGTGTCTCCTGGAGCAGAAGAGATCTCGCCATAAACTCCAGATTTTATTTTTGCTATACATTTTACCAGAAATATGAAGGCTTCACAAATGCCAGTGTCTGAGTGGCAGAGAGCAGACATGGTGAAACACTGGGGTTAATGCCAAAGGGTGAGAATGCCAGGTTTCATGGATAAATTCTCCAGCACAAGAAGTGATCTGTACCCTTTGGCAGGAACACAGTTTAAAAAAAAGGTGAATCAGAACTTAATTCTCATTGTTTTTAAGCGTGATCCTTACTTAAGAGGAAGAAACACAGGAACTTACAGGTTGCATCTTTCTTAAACTGCTTCCTGTACTCATGAATACATGAGAAAAACTTCTTCACTTGCCAGGTTGTTTAAACCAGCTAAAAGTCACTGTGAAATGAGCTGGACATCTTCACTCAGTTTTTCAGCCTGATATTTCTACAAATTCATGAACACAAACTACCCTAATAGAGGGTTGGTGGGCTTGAATGATTGCTTAGGTTTTATTTATAATGACGTGACCTTCTGTTTTTCTGAGATGGCACAGGTTCTGTGAACCACCCTTAATTCCAAGGTGCTGAGAGAGCCTGACATTTTCTAAATCAAAAAGCAGCTGTGCCCATCCTTCAGCCTTGGGACTTTCACAGGGACCTCCATGCTGCTGAGCAGGGGGAGCACCCCAGCCACATCCCAGTGGGATGCAGAATGTACTCACCAGCCTCCATACACCCTGCTGTTCCCTAGAAGGAAATCCCAAAGGCCATGAGAGATGACGCCTTTCCCATGTTTAAATGCCTCCAGCTGTGTGCTGGCTGCGGGTTTCCTATTTTGAGTGTCATCTGAAATCTGCCCATGTATTGTCTTTGGCACATATACCACAGATTGTCAGATGTGCTTCAGGAGATTCTGTTTGGGCCCAGGCTGGGAAAAAAATTCTGGGAAATCCCTGGAATCCCACCAGGTCTTCTGCATTGCATAAGCATAGCCATGTGCAGTGCTTGGTTAGAAGCTGTGGGAACATCTGTTGAGATGGAGAAGCTGAGAGTATGCCTTTCCATTTCCTTCACCTGGAAGTGAAATGTTTTCACCTGAGCAAAATGAAGACTTGTGTGATAAGGTAGAATTTTGTGCTGATGTTGTAGAATTTTGCATTGGTTTTCACAAGTGCGCATGGACAGCAAGACATCATTCCTTAAAATGCACTTCAGAGGAATGAGACTAAGCAAGGCATAAAGATAGTATGTTCGTATGCCTCCAGAAAAAGGCAGGAGGGTGTGTTGGTAAGGGCCTAAAAAAGTACCTGAGTTGTGAAGGATCCCATAATTTTCAGTTTCAGTGTCTTGGGGACTATTTTTTTCATTCACCTCCTGTTCCTGCAAGGCAATTTTGACACTTCCTCCCAGCTCTGGATTTCTGTAACACCCTAAAGAGCCAGAAAGACCACACTTCTCCAAAAGCAGCCTCCCTAATGTCACTATAAAAGAGAGTCACAAACTTCTTGTGCAGCCCAGGCAAGGATCCCCCTGCCATTACTGCTGATTCCATTAAGTCTTTAAACAAAACTTTAGACTTTCCTGGCACCATGTGAATAAAGAGCTGCAGATAGTTTCTGTGAGCAGAATATCAGCCTTGCTTCACCAAGATATTAATTATGCAACATAAAAAATGGGAAACGGAGGTAGGGGGGAGTTGCAAGGTCACATCACACAGGAAACGTGCAGCCCAGCTGGAAATAAAAACATGAGTCTCCTGACTGCTGTGACCAACAAGCCCTTTCCTTTCTGCAAAAACAAAGGCTACTCTGAAGAACGTCTTTCATTTCTCTGACAGCACAAGAGCATTTTATACGCAGAAATTTAAATTATTTACCATTATTATAATCATCATCATCATCATCATCACTATTCTGTTATTTTAAGAAAGCTGTTCAGAAAGCGCTCAAAAGTGGTAAATTTTAGTTCTATGTCATTTTCTCTCTGCCTCGGTCTTCTGTGCAGATAAGTTGTTGGAGGTATTTTTCAGTATTTCTCAGTTGTACTTCAAACAGCCAGATCTCTATTCCTTCCAGTTTATCTTATGTGTGTGCTATGATCTCTCAATGTTAGCAGTAATTTAACTGATGGCCAGCAGGAGGAGAAACAGACCAATGTGTGATCCTCCACATATGAAATACAGATAAAATGGTTTATGTAGAAAGGTGGTGTTACTGGAGCTTGAAGTGGAATGACTCCTACCATCAGTTTTGCGTCAGAGTGCTGTTTGAGCTTCAGAGGACTGCTGGTATGTCCACAGCTCCTCCAAAGTGCAGCATGGTCTGGTCTGTTCTCTGTGGCTGTCAGACCTGTTGGGCTGCAAACACATCCTCCACTTGACCCCTCCGGGTTTAGCCAAGTGCATGTCAAGGAGCGAATGTATAAAAGAGTCATTGCATCTCATCACAGAAGTTTTATCTTGCTCTTCTTTAAAGCCACTTGTAGGTGCTGCCGTGCCTCATGTGGCATGCCATAACTCCTGATCCCCCATTGCCCAAGTAGGGTGAGAAAAAAGCACCTAGGGAAGGAAAGCTTGCAGACAACTGTGCATGTATTTTCAAGCACAAAAAGTCCCTGAAAAGCTGAAAGATGTGGGATTTTCACTGAGATTGGCACCCATGGTTTTGTGCAGGTCGCTGTGATTCAAGCATCAGTGCCAGTGGTTGTATAATGTGCTGCTGTATGGGAGCATATGCAGCAAATTCCTTTAAAAGGTGTGGTCAGGCCACAGGGATGGAGGATTGCTTGTTTGACTTGTCAGGCCTGCAGCATCTAGGGCCAGGTAAAACCCTGCAAACACACAGAGAGCCCTCACCTCTTCTAGCATCTGCCAAGCATGGTTGGGATAGGAAAACCTGAGAGGTTGTAAGGTGAGGGTGAGAGACCCATCCAGAGGGAGCTGGCAGTGAATCCACACCACCACAGCTCTCATTCAAATCTCAAATGTGCAGGATGCAGTGGTTTCTTTAGCAGAAACAAGACCTTTTTCATCTGTAACAATAATGTCCTGCCAGCATGGTCTTAAAAATAGGTGTTTCTTTCAGGGTTACCAGTTTTCCTCAACATACGGTTGGAGGGGTTTTTTTCAGTTGTTTCACATTGGGTTAGCTTTCTGTGGAAGAAAAAAAATTAATAGGACAAGGAGATGTATCACAGTAAAATCAGTCTGGAGAGTCCAGCACAGGCCATAGAAACCCTGAAACTGCCATATAAAATCAAAGTAAGAACATGCACTGGGATGAAAAGTCAGATATTCACTTGTGAACCTAGCAGATAAACATTTATTTTGAGTGGTAATAAAGAAGATGAGATGCTGAGATGGGAAAGTAAATCTGTACTGGTGCTCCCAAAGTGTTGTCTGACTCATGGACATTGTCTTCAAACAAGACAATTTGCTGCAGAGGTGTACTTACACTAAAGTAATATTGAGAGTGATGTGAGGGTCACACTATGCCGTGACACACAGCATTACACCAATAAACGACTTTTGAAGCCAAGAATAATGGAGCAATGTCATGTGAAAGGAAATGAGAAAAAGCATACGCCCTGATCCATATCTAAAGGTTTTTCTAAAAGAAAAACTTAGGCTTGCATGCTTACCAGTTTGCTTCTCATGTTTCAGCTTCTGGTTCTGTGTTGCTGAGCCACTGCTGAGCATCTCAGTGACCATATCACAAAATGCCTGTCCTTAAACTACAGTTTCTTTAATATAAGCACCCTGAAAGTCTCAACTTTTTTGCTGTATCACATGTATTCAGAGCAGAAAACATGGCCTGTGGCCGCTATGACTCAAAAACAAGGATGAGATTATAAACTAGTGTAACTTTTAATATACACCAATTGTCACAGCCGTCACAGAGGCAGATGTAATTTCAGGTTTATTTTCAGGAGACAGTCAACAATCCTTTCCTTTTTCCATGAGAAGAGATAAAGCACTTCATTGCCAATGGCACCTGGGTTGACAGAGCCACAGTGTCCACTCTCTGTGAACTGTTGCAATGACCACTTTGGACTTACTTTTCCTTTGTGCTAGTCTCACAACCACTGAAAAATCATCATAACACTTAAAAATTTTTCTTTCCGCTTGCAAGGAAAGCAGGGATAATGCCAGTCCTTCTTAGCTGTGAGCATTTTCCCAAAGTCTGTTCTCTTCTCCAGTCTTCTGTGCTCGCCCTGGAGTCTAAGCAAGGCAGAATAAAACTTCATTAAGCTTCATCAGCCTCAATTATATTACTTTGCTACTACAAAGACCTCACCTCAGATGTCTGAAAGGGAGTGGTACAGCCTTCTTAATAAGATTAATTTCAGAAAATCTAAACATTGATAAGGAAATTGTTCATTGTTCCTTCTCCTGTAGCTGGAGTATATTCAGTGTGTGGTTTGAAACACTTACTGGAGAAATATTGATGTAACATTTTTTTGTTGTTGATGTAATATTTTTTTCTTCTTATGAAGTCTGTTTGGCATTTTCCATTTGTCTAGGCAAGTGCATCTGCTTTCCTTAATGAGCATAATTTATGTTGAATGCAAAAGTCTAGCATCATTATAAGTAGATAAAATGTGTGCCTACACCTGTCTACCTGGCTACATTCTCAAAGAGTACTTTGCTTCTCTGGGTGTCTGTGAGGCACAGATCCTAGGACAGCACTGCAGTTAGTGAAGAGAAAACCACCCTTCTAGCAAAAGGCGTTATTCCAACAGCAAAGCTAATTTCTGTACCTGTAAATTTAATCAAATTCATTTGGTTGGATATATTTAAAGCAGTTCTGCCAAAACATTTGTATTCTTATCAAGAAATGTATTATTATCATTTAGAACTTAATTGGCACAAAAGAATTAATTTTCCTCCAAATCTCTTTTTCCAAAGAAGCTGAGTTGTTTTAGCTGAAGTAATTCATCATTTAAAAGTAATCACAGGATAATTTAGATTGGAAGACTTTATAAGCAGTCTGCTCCACCTCCCACTTTGAAACAGCTCCTGTAAGATCAGGCTGTGCCAACATTTTGTTCATTTAAGTTTTGAATATCTCCAAGGACTACCCTGAACTCTATTCCAAGGTTTTTAACATCATCATGTTATAGAAGTTTTTCCTCATACCTAATGGGGTTTTCCCACATTCCAGCATATGCCTGCTACCTCTTAACCTGTTGCTGTGCATCCCTGAGCAGAACCTGTAGCATCTCACCAGGCAGTAACCACAGCCTGGTCTCCCTTTTCTCTTTTCACAAGGCTGAACAAACTCAATGAGCTCCACTTCTTGCACATGCTCTGTGTTCCAGCCATCACAGGGGAACTTCCAGTGCACTCCTTCCTGTATGTCAGCATTTGTTCTCTACTGTGAGCCCAGGATAGCACACCAGGAGTAGTGCAAGGTTTTGTTGCATGCGTGCACTCCTGGCCAAATTACATCCCACTAGGATCCCTGAGAATTTTCTGCAGAGCTATTCCCAGCTGGTTGGCACCAGCCTGTCCTAGAGCAGAGTTTTGTCCATTCCAGAAGATCACATTTACACTGGTGTTCGTTTAACAAACCTGTCCTGCTTAAACAGCAGCCCTGCCTTTCAGCGCATTTTGGCACAGCCCCATATTTGATGTCATCTGCAAATACACCAAGGGCGCTGCAGTCCAACCCATGACACAGGTCGTTAATGAAGGCAATAAACTTCATTAAACTTTACACTGCTAGTCTTGGAAAAATACTACTTCCAACTGGGCCTCTTGCTGCCATCACCACCTTGTGAACCTGGCAGTCCAACCACTTTTCCACGCTTTTTACGGTGCACATACCCTATATCTCACTGGTTTGGCTACAAGTCTATGGAAGACCATGCCAAAGCCCTTGCTTCAATGTAGAATTTCTTTCCCCCTTACTTTGCTGTGGAAAGTAATCAAATTATTTGAGCACCATTTTTCCCTGGTACATCTGTCTTACTGGGCTGTTCCCAATCACCTTCTTGTCCTCTCCATGGCTAGAAGTGGCTCCCAGGAGTATTTTTCTATCACTTTTCAAGGAACTGAACTGACCGGCATGTGGATCCCTGCATCCTGTCTTGCCCATCATAAAAATCCACATAACATTTGTCATTCTCTTGTCATAATCAGAAATCTAAATAATCTAAGAGGGCAGAGATGAAGTTAGTAGAGATGAAGATGTTGGAGAACACACTTGTAAAGACATTGACCAGCTCCTTCTGTTCCTGAGTGAATCCCAGCTGGTCATACAGACCTGTGTGATTTAATTGCTTCATGCTTCACTCGCATGTGTTGGGCTAATGGGCTCAAGCAGCTGCCTGGCCTGACAACAAACCTTTTGGGTGAAAAGTGAGCCGAATCCTCCTGGGGGGAATAATACATGATGGATGATTTATTCTGAAATTGTTATGGTTTGGCCAAGTAACTGATTAACAAGCTCCTCTAATGGGAACTCAATTACTGAGCAGGGTTAAGCACCCACGTACAAGTGAAACCTTTTTTTTTCTTTTGGAGATTATTCAAACTTGAGATTTGCAGGAATTTAATTGACGTAAGGCCTGTTGATGTCAATAAGTTTGTAGCAATGTGATCTGTGTATGCACTATTGGATTTATCACTTTGTCCTGGTTTAGGGCAAATTTGGGAGGAAACCTCCAAAGGGCTTCCTCCAGAAAGCAGATTCAAACAGCCCTTCCCTCAGCTGGTTCAGTAAATTATTTCCTTGGAGAAAAGTGGAAAAAATGTTTATTTAACACACAAAGCACTCACCAGCACAAGAAATGAACAATACTAAATAACAAAACCTCTCGCCACTCCACAGAGATGACAAATTCAGAAGATTCCTCTCGTGGGTTGCAGCCCAGCTCTCCCAGTCTGTCCCAGTCCCTCTGGCTCTGGGAAACACCGCAGCCCAGGCCAGGACC
>VXBU01010436.1:286409-305494 GCA_013400315.1 Bombycilla garrulus | reverse complement strand
AAATTTTTTTTTTTTTTTTTTTTTTTTAAATAAGTCTGTAAGAAAGCATCTTAGCCTAGAAATTATAATTGCATTCTCCATAATGGGATGCGATCCTTTTCTTTTGGGATATCTTCTATTTAAAGCCCTAAAGTCTGAAAGCATAGTAGTGGCAAAACCTTAATATATGGACACATGTTGTTCCTAAATACTTGTGCTGGGAGCCAATGAGTCCTACAAGCACACATGCCTACATGAAAAGTACAAGAGATCAATAACAAGGCATATGAGTCACTTCTAAATAACTATCTGTCCTCTAAATCAGCTAAAAGATGAACACTAAAAATTCATGTGGTTTTCTGCCTTCTACAATGTTATCAAGATGAACCTTTAAATGCTTTGTTTTAGTTTAGATTATGATGTGTTATAGAGAGGACTAATATCTTGCTATCCCAGGCAACCAAACAGAAAAAAAGTATTTTTCTTATTGCAAATGCTTCATAGATTCCTGAAATTTTTCCCCTTCTTATCACAGTGTTTTGTTTGGCAATTCTACAGTATGAAAAGAATGCTTATAAAGCCATTGTTTGTCAATCAGGCAGCTAATGGATCTTATTAATCTTCTTTAAAACACATCCTAAATGCTAAATGTAATTTAAAGAAATTAAACTAATTTAAAAAAACCTCGACACTGGCTTACAAGGTTAACAAAACTGATCAAATACTGTCAGGAAATTTTAAACTAAAGGGGAATAATTTCAATGGATCTAGGTAAAACACAAATTGTAATTTGTAATTGGGGCAATAAGCTTTCATCTGGAAAAGAGGACAACTTTTGGTCATAAAACTAGCTTGCTGTAAGATGCAGCTGAGTTCTATTGAGATACAGGTAGATTTCTGTTCTTGTATCACAGAAGACCGATGTCATCTGGTTTGTTTCTCTTCAGACTAGCCATCAAAACAAGGACATAATATAATCTCCTAGATGTAGGAAATAAGAGGTGCCGAAGCTTACAAGACTCCCTGAAGCAAAGTGTAGACCTGAATTGTATTGTTGTAACTCCTGAAACACTGCTTTAAATATCTTTCCCAGTACAAGGCAGAGGGGATACACTCCAGGAAGGAGGCTAACTTTAAAATTACCGTGAACACTGAATGTTTATGACAAAGCAAGGCTTAATCTGTGTTTTAAAACACCTTCCTGTGCATAAACCTACATGAATGTAACCATTTTCTCACAGATTGGAGACAAGTCTCTGGTAAACTCAGTGCAGAGTCAATATCCAAAAGTTCATGAACTATTGACTCACTCTGCCCTACCTCTCTCCTTGGCCCTTATCAAACAGTGTTATTGTCCTATCCGAAACTCATTAAAATCATCAAGATTAAATCTGAATTATTGCCCTGTAATCTTAAGTATAAAGTTTGTGGTAGGACTTGGATCATCCCTGTGGGTCCCTTCCAAATCAAGTTATTCTGTGATCTCTAGACAACATGGTTGTTTGCATCCTGCAGATCAAATCTACATACAGCTGTCTCTATCTTGCGTGAGATCATGCAAAATCCAGTTCAGCAGAACAAGGGTGGGTGTTTAAGAGCCACCTTCACTATGCCACTCTTGAAATCAACCGTGAGCTCCCTTTGATAAGAGTAGGCTACAATGGCACCATAGGGAAAATTTCCTAAATTTTCAGGACATAAATTTACTTTGCCCTCTTGTACTCACCTGTTTACTAACTTCAGAGGTACATACTTATTGCATAACAAACTTTTAGACAGCTTGATTAATAGCTGCGATCCTAGAGTTGAACATGTTTCTGCATATAAATTGAAGAATCCGTCTTGACTCACCCATCTCCTGGTTCAATTTTACAGGAATTAACCTTAAAAATATCTTGCTTCCTGTGAGTCAAGTTCAGTTTGTAAAGTAATTGCCAAAACATTAAGTATTGCGGTCCATAATAGACCATTTTCTAAAGAGTAAGTTTAGGTAGGAAGAAGAACTTCAGGTTCTGAGTTAAATGTTAAGGAATTACTGCCTATGTCACTTTTTTGCATGCTGCATAAAAATGCATGCTCCACTTAACATGGAGTTATTTAACCGTATCCTGTCCTCTTATACTAATGAAGTGTAATGAAACATTTACATGGTTTTAATAATGGAACTTAGCAAGAATATGTAAGAATTCAGAAGACCTGAGACATTAATGATTTTTAAAGGAGGCATACCAAAAATTGTGGGTTATATCTTAAAATAGAATGAAAACAAAATTCTGTTTCAAATTTTCCAAGTTGGTCTTAAACCAGAAGATATTTTCATAAACCAAAACTGGGGGAATAGGGATAGGAATGGAAGGGAGGAGGAGATGAGCTGAGATCCTTCAAAACAGAGCTGCTAAATACTCTATTACAAAGAGAAAGAGATATGTGTTCTCTCATGCTACATTCTTTCTTTTGGGATGTCAGTCCTAGAGAGAACTTAAATCTTGATTAGATTCTAAAGCAGTGGGATGCACACACCAGCAGTGTCATGATACTTGATTAAGAATATCAATGCTACTTGCAACACTTTTTTTACTAGACTTGGAGTTATTGCTGTGGTGGGAAAAATTATTTATCCTTTTAAACCTTTAACTGGTGACTCTGCAGCCTTTATAATACTGCATTCAGGAAATAAAAGAGAAAAAACTTATTTAAAATTAAGTATGTAAAGTGTACTGTCATAAATGCTTAATTAATCTTGACAAAATTCTCTCGTATCTTTGCTATGGTGCTTAGGTTTTCATGAGATTCTCATTCTCTAATATGAGTCATCTCACAGTTTTCTTGGGGTATGGGATAATTATGTTATTATATCCAAAAGCTTAAAAAAGATGTCACCTTCTCAAGAATTTTCATAACAGGCTGGCTAATGAAAACTTCTAATTGTCAGGCGTTCCTATTCTGCTTCCACACGTAAGGCACTTTTAAACTAGAATATCAGATGTTATGAGAATAACTTTAACACATTTAAGTCCAGTACATGTTATCTTTCTGAAGGTAGTCATCACATTGCAGGACACAGTCTAAAAATGAGGACAAACAAGCTTTTTCCTATGCAACAGTCCCTGAGTTGTCACCATGGAGCATGCAGTAAAGCATTGCCTTCGCTCTCATACATCACTGGGCTACTGTTTTGCAGTCAGAATAGCAGTGGCCTCCGTCCTCCTGTCCACATGTACACCCATTCTGACCACATCTATTCAGTTTTAGCTGCCTCCCTCATTTGTTGTTTCCCCTAATTCTTAGCATCGTAATGTATCTCTGCAGTTCCTCCTTGACTGCGGGAAAGGCTTGTTCTTCTATCTGTCTCCATGAACAAAATTTGGTTTAATCTTTTATTCCATCTAACACCTGGAAAAAGGTGGTAAAAAAACCTTAGCCATTTAAATGCCAGTATATCTGTCAAACATCCTGACTTCGCTGTTGAGTGTTAAACCACAAGGTATTTAAGACATCAGAAGTGCATCCACGCATCTTCAGAGGACCAGCAAGAGAAATTCAGTCTTCATTACTGACAGGTATATAATAATCTCCTGTCTGAGATTAGAGAGAGCATATAACTGAGGAACAAGTGCAATCTCCAGCTCTGCATTGCTGCTCCATGCTCTTACCAGCTGCAGCCACCTTCAGGTGTTGAGGTTAAGCAGCTCTCATGCTGGTAAGAGCTAGACTGTTACTGCTCTTTGTTGAGTCAGCTGTTAAATAGTTCAGCTTTGGAGAAAGTAATCATTGCACAGTGAGTATCAGAGCCTCTGTGTTTATTAGGAAGGAAAACAACCTCACATGGTGAAGTAACATATGGACATAGTTCTGTCCTGAAAGGCTTCAGGAGAGCATTGGCTCCTCCTGCTTCCAGCCTTATATGAGAGGCCATGGAGCCTGCGCCTCTGATCAAGGGAGGTTGATAATACAGACATTTATCTGCTGCAAGTAGATGAGGACATGGCTGTGAGCAGCTGAGCTGCACTGCTCCTCCTGACTTTGGTGATATATTCTCTGCTGTTTCATACATTGCAGTACAGCAAATAAGTAAATATATACTACCATTTATTACTGTAATCTACCAGACTGCTCATGACTGTAAATTGCCAATGTCCGTAGGCCGGGAAGAAGTTATCTGTTTATACCAGAGCTCTCATTTGATCAGCCAGGCTGGTCTCTGGTTTCTGGCCTAATAGCCAACTTTTAGCTTGTCTAATAAAATTCATTTACTAAGCTATTTTCTTCCTCCCACCTTGTAACCAGGTGTCACATTCATACATTAACCTCAGCTGTTCATAAGTCACAAACCAAAACAGCTCTAAGCTGGTTAACCTTAAAAGCTTAACTATTGCATTCAGGCACTGCCTTGCTTTAGCTGGTGATCACTGCTCCTTGAAATCAGTTGCTTCATGTCAAGTTATTTCCCATTTAAACTGTACCTTTAGATATTGATGAATCAACTTCTGTTCTAAAACCTTTCTCTCCTCCAAGACACTGGTGAGAATTCTGTGTTAACAGCCACCATGACCTACATAAGGACAAGCTCATCTTTGCTATTTCAACAAAGCACAACCATAATCCTCTGCATCCAAAAAGAACTGGCCAATGACATTTTCTCGGATTATAGGATTCCAGCTTTTCCTCATCCCTGTGGAAAATAAAGGTGTAAGGAATTTTCAAACTGTATACCATACTTCCAAGACCTCACTCAAGATCCCTTTACAGCCCTGGCTAGAACAAAATATTAATGGTAGGCAGATGTTGGATATGTTCTGAAAATGAGTAACAGAGAAAAAAGGGGGTCTTGTAGTATATATGAAAATTATGTAGAAGGTAGGCCTATAAACTATTTTTCACGTCTTTATATGGACTTGTTGAGTGTTAAATGTATTGTTCTAGTGTTGTACAAATTAGTCTGTCTAACAGATTTACTGCAGACAGTGAAGCAGCTGTCTGCCTGGTTAAGACAAAACAAGGCAGGCTCCCCAACACTGTTTCTGGTAGAACATGCCCAGAAGTATTTCAGGAAATTCTGAAGGGAGGTGTGCAGTCCACGTGTGGGTGAGAGACTGAAATTTCTCATTAGGTCGTGGGATATACCCAAGAACATGTGATGCCTGAATAAATTTGGAACAACGAGACTTTTAAAAAAGGAAGATATGACACGTTGCAACAAGTCATCTCCTAGTCATCTCTTTTTTTTTTTTTTCATTTTTGATATATAGAGACTTGTAATCCCATTACATATGTTGTAAATAAAATTCTGAGCCATAATGTGCTAAATGTGTGATTTAGAGACAAACCACTTCACTTTCCTGATATTCTTCCCTTTAAATTTTGTGACATTGGAAGAACACGGCGTCTTTTTCTTTACCACTTTCTGAGAAGTTAGCCTCCAGCCTGGATGCATATGTGAAGAAATACTGATTTTTTTTTTTTTTCTGAATTTAATGTATCATTAAATCCATCAACACAGAGTTTAAGAATAATTCAGCAAGACAGAATCAGTTAACATTTACTTCCACTTTTTATTTTCTTTCAACTTTTCTTTTTTTAGAAAAAGACATGTAGGCATTTTCTTCCTCTTTCAAATAAACTGTCTCCTTTGGAGGACATAATTCAGACTGTGACACTGTACAGGGAGAAGGCATCTGTTAAGGTCAATGTAGCCTGTTCAACTGTTCTGCTTTCCATAAAGTATATCTGAACAAGCTGCCCACAGAGGCTTCTCCATTTCACTCCATTTTGTGCCGTCACTCGTCACTGTGAATAAAATGGAAAATAACCCCAGGAATGCCATTAACAGTGTGTGTGCAGCCAGGGCTGTGCTGAAGAGGAGCAGTGTCAGGATTGATGCTGAAAGGGTGCCAATTTTGCCAGCAGTGAATGACTCAAAAAAATCTGTGGTCTATTCACTACAATAATCTTTTTAGATCTTGTGCTAATGACCAGATCATTGCTCTGGTCCCAAGGCTAAGTAGAACAGATTTTATCACAAGGCTGTTTCATTGTATGATAAAAATTTTGTCTTTCAAATATGAAACAAACTTAAGTTAGTTCTGCAGTATGTGTGCTGCTTGAAAGGTTAAGACTGTGACTACAGACGCTGAAGGGTGTGAATCAGGGCAATTGTAGCCAGGAGCTTGGAAACCAAGTTAACATTCATGTTCTCTCACATTTTTGCTTGGAGATAGGTTTACTTACAACTTTCCACCTACACCTGAGGAGAAGGACCTGGGGGTCGTGGTGGACAGCAAGCTGTCCATGAGCCAGCAGGGGGCCAGGGGGATCCTGGGCTGCATTGGGAAGAGCATCACCAGCAGATCAAGGGAGCTGATCTTGCCCCTCTGCTCAGCCCTGGCAAGACTGCATTTAGAGCTGTGTGCCGTTTTGGGCTCCCTAGTTCAAGACAGACAAACATGTACTGAAGCAGGTCCATTGGAGGGGCCACAAAGATGACTAAAGGATTGGAGCATCTTTCTTATGGAAAAAGACTGGGCAAGCTGGGTCTTTTCAGACTCGAGAAGAGACAGCTGCAAAGGACCTTATCAATGTCTGTGAGTATCTGAAGGGACAGTGTCAAGAAGACAGAGCCAGGCAGCAAGCAAGGACAAGAGGGAATGGGCAGAAACTGATGCACAGAAGTTCAACCTGAACATGAGGAAGGATTTCTTTACTGTGCAGGTCACTGAGCACTGGAACAGATTGTCCAGAGAGGGTGTGGAGTCTCCCGCGCTGGAGATACTCAAGAACCATCTGGATGCAATCCTGTGCCAAATGCTCTGGGACGACCCTGCTTGAGCAGGGAGGTTGGACCAGATGACCCACTGTGGGCCTTTCCAATTTTACTCTTTCTGTGATTCTGTGAGTCTGCAAAGATAAGCCACTTCTTCAGGTCTAAATTGGGTTCCTGGCTTTGCACAAAAAATGCTGTAGTATTTGGGGGAGGGGAAATTAAAATCGTAAAATTTTAACACGGGATAAAAAAGTCTTTCCTTAAGAGGCCTAATCAGAGTGTACCTGTCTTGTAACTTAACTTTTGCCAGTATTGAAGTTATCTAGGCTTCCCTGACCTGACAGGCTTAAAAGAAATGACATGTCTAAACAGACAACGAATAGCATTGTGACTGAATAAAACAAAGAAAAATCTCGTTTGCAGCACCTTGTATTTCATCAAAATAAGTTTATGTGATGAATTTGTACCACTTAATGTTTTCAGTTCAGAGGAGTCCTAACATGTAGCTTTTCATGCAGCTTTACCCTCACAAAGCACTAACAACAGGAGTCTGACACCCTGCTGAGTCACCCTGGTGTCATTGGCATCATCAAGGCTCATCTTTAATATGTGTTCTCTGTTGATTCATGCCCACAGGATGGGCATATGAGGCACCTGCACAGCTCTGGAAGAAGCCAGACTTCCAGCTTCATGCACAAAGCCCAGATGAGCATTCTCTGAAGCTATTTCCTTGAGAGATCTCCTCTGGTCAAGAAGTGATAGTGCTGCTTCCTGTTCCCAGTAGCTAGTTTGTATATCTCTTGGATCAGAATGAATTCTCTTTCCGGAAGAACCCAGTCAGTGCTACCACTTATATAGAGTTTACTAAGTCTGCTTTCACTGGGAAAAAGATTGTAAAAGCAGGCCCATCAAGTATACAGTATCACAGTGGGCAGGAAAAGACCCACCCCTCCAGGAAGTGCTTAATGTCCTGGTCAGAAATTATGTCCTCCTGCCTGTCATCCATGCTTAATTAATTCCTCTTTGTGTGACGGGAATCCTCTCAAGGTAATACCTCTTGAAAACCGCCTTAGATAATGGACCAGAACCAAGTCACATTCTAGACACTTCCTAAAAACTCTCACGTTCACAGAATTTAGTAGATGATGGGTTTTGTTTAAGACCACTGCCAACTTAGAGGACTGTAACTGGTCATTGAATTTGGTGGAACAGGTACATAAAACAGCTGGAAGTCTCCTTCTGATTGCGTGAAATAGGAATTTTCCATCAGGTACTGACTGAGCCACTGTATAAGGAAAGGAAGTATTATAGACAGCTAGAACAACTGACTGTCTGGTTAATCCCTTTTTTCCATGCCCCTTTCAGGAATCAGCAGGCAGTAAATATGAGCTGTGTTCAGACTCATTATATATTAGAGATTAAAGCTAAAAAAATCTAATCTTCCATTAATACCAAACATGCCTAAAAATTATGTTTTTTGAACACTCCAGAAGAGCAGGGCACACATTTACCATGTAAAGTTTATTCATTTAGGAATAAGCTTCATAATTCACAGAAAAAGACAAAATGGTGCCTCACTTATTGCATCCTATTCTTTTCAGCAGAATGTTTTCCCTCCCAGCAATTCTGCCCTGCAAGGTGGTGAGCTGACTCATACTGTCTGGCCAGACAGGGACACAATGCTATCAAGCAGTGGGTGGAGAGCAGAGAATTAAAAACTATGTGGTTTAACAGATGTTTCCCAGTATTGGTATTGTACCTGATTCAAGGAAAAGCCTCTAGTAACAAACTTAACCAATAGCTTGTCTGGACCAAATGCAATTCTCAAACATTGTCCTCCAAGGCCAAGGGATAGAACTGTAAATCTAGACTCCATTCAAATATCTCCTTCCTAGTGGCTGAGCAAATAACCCTTTATATTTATACACCCAGTAACACAGATAGCTGCAAGGGGTTGCTGCAGGCAAGTGAAAAGCCTGCAGGCCTGTGGAACACAAAATCCACAGCTGAATTTTGTAAGGCCCTTCCTATTCATAATGGAAAAACCCCAGATATTAGCTCCATTAGAGGCCTTGCACTTTGTGCTGAAAGCAGCTGTTTAGTTCAACTATCACTGAAAAGCTAGTCATAAAACTGTACCCAGCATACCTACAATGGAATTTACCAGAAATCACATGCATAGATATACAAGGGTATAAGCAAACACAAAATTAATGTTTGTCCTTTGCATCCTATTTGTCCAAGCTTTTCTTTCTTCTTCAGCAGTCTCCAGAATTCTTGTCTATTTTGTCTGGAGCAGCTTCATTGCTAAGAACATTTTTAAGATGGATAGTAATAAACATCTTTGGCTATAAAACTAAAGAGAAAACATTAAAAAAACTAAACTTGCCACTGACCTGTAAGAAAATGACTATCCATCCTCTTCCTTTTTGCTCTGTGACATGGGGAATCTAGTCACAGAAAGAAGGAGAACCAGTTTTTGGAAAGCTGAATCCCTTCATCTGTGTTAGGGGGGGTAAGGCTTAAGTAGAAGGCAATCTCAGGCTGCGCAAAAACCGGCAAAAAATAAACCTGTTAAGTCACTATTTGTGTCTACTAGGTGAATGTAAATTAAAAGGTGGCGGAGAAAGATGCTTTAAAGTGAGTGACAGGCAGCAGTGGTCAGGCTTAGGTAGGGGTATTTACTGTAAAGCCCCCTGAGTTCCCTCATTTTAGAGAAAATATGGAAGAAAGTACATTGAGAAAAAGTTTGACACCTGTTGAAGATACCTGTTGAGTTAGCAAAAAACTCAAAGGCTCACCAAGCTAAATAATGACTGGGTGTGGCTATTTTTGAATGGCAGTAGTGCTTCTTCCACTACTATGCACCCTTCTACTGTTTTTCATGACACAATAAGCCTATATAATCTGAAACTTTTCATAACTGCTTGCTGATCTCCCTTACTCAAGAAGTCTTTCCAATAGTTCACATCAGCTCTCCCTCTTGCCTGTTTGTCCCAAACTTCAGCAAAAAAAAACAAAAAAAAAAAAAAAAAAAAAAAAAAAAAAAAAACCAAAAAAAACCCAAAAAAAACCCAAACAAACACTTGAAAACCTTCAAGAATGGAAGTACATTAATTCTATTGAACTCAAAATCTCCTTGCAGTATGGACTGTCTTTTTGGACCTGAATTCTGCAGCACCTTGCATTGTCATATTCTAATACATGGCTAATGTTCTTAAGTGTGATAATTAAAATGTAACTAGTCCATGATAACTTAAATGGATATTTTTCACTGCATTTAAT
This sequence comes from Bombycilla garrulus, assembly GCA_013400315.1. Lineage (NCBI taxonomy): Eukaryota > Metazoa > Chordata > Aves > Passeriformes > Bombycillidae > Bombycilla > Bombycilla garrulus. The sequence goes on along the minus strand of VXBU01010436.1, from coordinate 295,470 downwards.
AGCATATAATGATAATAATGTACAAAGTACAATAACAATATCCCACCAATTTCTTTTATATATGTGCATAATTAAGAAAATTTCCAAAAATTGGATGGTAACATTTGGACTTTTAAAAGCACATAAAAACCCCTTCAACTTTGTGTACTGAACAAATGGGAAGTGAATTATTTATTTTTTAAATATAGCTATTTTAATTCCAAATTACTTTCATGAAATAATAGAATAGTCAGAGTTGGAAGGAGCCTCTGGAATTAGTTTATGTCACTTCTTGAAGCAGGTCCAGTTAGATCAGGCTGCTCAGAGATTTGTCAAGTCAAAATTAGTTTCTCCAGGGTCAGTGACTTCACATACTCTCTTGACTCTGTTTCAGTGCCTGATATCTCACATGATTTTTCCTAATATCTAATGGGATTTCCCAAGTTCCCTGTCATGTTCAGTGCATGTCTGAGTGTATCCAGTTGGTGTTCACCACTGGGAAGTGTTTGGGTTCATTTTCTCTGTTCCCTCACACCAGGCATTTGTAGACAGGAAAATGTTCTCTCCATCTCCTCCTCTCTCCCAGGCTCAACCAGCCCACTGACCCCCACCTGCCCTTGAACACCCTGCGCTCCAAACCTGACCCTCACAGTGACCCTTCTCTGGACCTATCCAGGAAGAAATTCTTCACTGTGAGGGTGATGAGGTACTGGACCAGGCTGCCCAAATAAGCTGTGGATGCTCCATGTCTCCAAGACCTGGCTGTCTGGAGCTCTGAGGTACCTGGTCCAGAAGAAGATGACCCTGCCTATGCCAGGGAGATGGAGCTAGATGATCTTTAAGTCTCCTCCAACCCAAACCATTCTATGATTCAGGTTCATCTGCACAGCAGTCCTTGTGCACTGACTGCCCCACCCAGTCTGCTATTATTGCCATATTTCCAAGAGTGCCGTTCATCTCATTGTCTGCATTATCAAGAAACACATTGATCAATGCTGCAACACTTCCTCCTCACCTGTATCCCAGATTTTTGTTTAGTTGTTGCAGGCCTGGGAGTGAATAGAGTCTGTCTGCTGCTGACACAGAGCATAAGGTTTCAGCCACTCACATTTCAAGGCTCTCTGAATTACTCTATGTCCCCCCATGTCCTCACTTCTCCCTTTACCTTTACTCTGTGGCTTGGGCTTTTGCCTCTGCAGGATATCTAAAAAAGTCTCATGGAGATCCTGTTCCTCCTTCCTAATGCTACACAGTCTGCTCATCTACTCAGACACTCCTGAAGTGACTTCTTCAAACATGGAATCCACGACTGAGATTCAGAAGAGACACATCTCCCTCACCACCTTTACTACATGAACCTGAGCCAGGAGACTCAGGAAAATATCACTTGGCAGTTTGACCTTGTCCAGGTGTGAGCATTTTAATACTCCCACGTGGCCTCAGAAGCCCATGTGTGACACACAATGCTGTGAGGGCCTTCTAGAGACAACTCTTTCTGAATCCACAGCAAGTGTTGTGTGTCACAGTAGGAATTTCAAATAAAGATTAGTATTCACATCACAAATATTTCTAAAGCACTTCTGCCTTGATGTTCATATGAAGAAAATAGAATTATGCTCTCCACAGCATTCTCGAGGTTTTTGCTGAGTGCAAATACTCTCAAGAGATGCTTCAATACTATTAAGCTTCTCGCCCTAGACAAAAAGCAATAAATGATGTGTAAAATAACCCATCATAGGTGTAAACAAACTTACTTTTTTAATGTCCTTCTGAAATGCAAACATCTTGCTGCAGGGGTGGCTGTAACTTACTGTTTGGCTACTAATAATCAGGTTGTGTTTGCCTGCCTGAGGAATTCAAATAAAAGGGCTGTTCCTTACCCACTCTGGCAGAGTTACTGGCAGAATTACCTGCCATGACTCTGTGGGAGAGCCCCAGCTGAAAAGGCAGTTGATCGTAAGGACTGCTCCTAAACACCATACCTGTGTGCAGAAATGATCCTTGTCCAATCTGTAGCTTAGGGGCAGGAGAAAAGGTTCAAACAATCAACAAGAGATTACTCAATGCAATGAAACCAAAGCTCACAGTTCAAGCTCCTTGCCATGCTTACTGTCTCCTCAGTCTGCAGTCAGCTGACACAGAGAAAGTAACTGTAATTCAGTTTATGGAACCAAGAAATGTTTTATTAGCTAATAACCCAGACAGGAATTTTAATTTCAGTGCTTATCTCCATGATATGTATACCGACTGACTGCAATAAATTTTAAATATTTAGATGAAGGAAGGTCCTAAGAGTGATTACTGTATGGAAGACCATGCTCTTCAGAGCCTGAAAACCTAAAGGTCTGGATAAATCTCCCCAAAATTCAAACAAGATATTTTTAAAGAATAATCCCTGTCCCTTCAGTTTCATTCCTTCAGAAAAGGAAAATTTGGTCATCTGTTGTCACTGAGTCCCAGTTTCTAGAACCATTGATCACTGAAAGTTTGCAGTCCAGTCTCTGCCCATCCATCTCTGGCTGGGAGACAAATGAAACTTCCCCATGCCTCAAGAGAAGGCTGTAAACAGTGGCTGATCATCTGCATTATCTCCTGCCAAAGTACACAGAAAATCAGAGACCTCCAAGTCTTGAAAGCAGATATGCCAAAATACAACATTTCTTCTTCTGCCCCATAACTAGTAACCAAGGCAAATATCTAATCTGAACATTCCACACTCATTTCTAGCCATCAGATGATCTTCTTTGCACAGCCATTTTCACTCTGGCTCTCTGGGTCTGTAAAGATCTGAAGTTCTCCTCCCTGGACAAAGAACAGCTGACTGAGATGGCAATGATGAGCAGATCTGTGATGAATGAGACAGGGATGCTGCAGGTCTGGGCTGGGAGGAGAACTTGGGGAAGGGTGACCTGAAACAACCAAGGATTTACGCAGAGAGCGACCTGCTTGGCTTTGTAGAACCTGTTCTACACGACACCGAGTGAAGGTGTTCCAAGGGCGGTTCAGGATACAGCTGCTTCCACAGCCTTTGGGTCGGAGATTATCACCGTCTCTATTCAGAAGAGTTGTGTTACATTCTTCTTTTTTTTTTTTTTCCCCTTTTGTGATAATATTAAGAGTCAGGGCGATAAATTGTGTGGTTTCTGTGGGCTATATTACAAAGGTCAAGAGTTAAAATTAATGGGCTTGAGAATGTGATTTGAAAATGCCATGTGAACAACCTGTTAGACTTTCTTTTTCACTCCCCACCCATAGTCACCTGTTTTTACAAACAGACTGCCAGCGGTAACAGGCTACTTCACGTTTCAAAACAACAAGAAAATTCTTCCTTGTGTATTTAAGTGTAAGATCCATCACTTTGTTTATTCACTGCTAGAATGCTGTAATGACTCATCTCCCGTGTCAAGAGCCAAAACCTCCTACAGCACAGAATTTCTCTGAGCACTGGCGCAGGGAGAATTTGGGACGAATTAATCTCCTCCAGGAACATGGTTAAAACCACATTTTTATGAGTTTTACTCTTATCCTTGACACAAAACGGATTCTGTCACCTCCCCAAACTTGCAGGGGCAATGAAAAATAGAACATCTCTGAAGGAGAGGATAGGAGAAGAGGTAAAAATCTCTTCTAATATCTTCAAGTGTAGTAAGCCAGCTTTAGGTTGCCCTGGGTAGACTTCTTAGTATGATAATCTTCTGCTCAAAAAAATGACCTGTATATCTCTAAGCAACCATTTCTATGTTCATTTTCCCAGTACTAGGTCCCATGTAAAAAGTTTGCCCAGTGACAATGAAACTGAGATTTCAATATTAAGCCAAAACCATTCCCCATTTTCATTAAATTTAGCAATTTCCAACCCCATGATATCAGGGTGTGAGAGGATGGAAGAGATAGAGTGAAAAGACTACCTTACCTATATAAAAAGAAACTCTTCAGAGCTAAATAAATAGCTATATTTTATGTCCTTAATCAAGCCTTTGAGTGTTATATGGATATGAAACTAAAGATATAATTTCCTCTTTATGGAAGTTTGAAAAATACTAAGAAAAGAAGTTGAAGACAACAGGAAAATGGCATTGAAAATAATCACTTTTTCAAAAGAACCCCCAATAAAACTGAAGCAAATTTCTGCCTTACTGTAAAGAATTCTTTTGTGTTTTCCCAAGAAGCTGAGCTGTGACTGTGCCCCTAATTTTTAGGAGTCTGAACTGTGCTACATATTTACTTAATGTTGTCTTCTGCCATCTTCCTCTATATATGCTACCTTATGGGAAGAGGCAAGGGGCAGGCAGGGGCTGTCAGGATTTTTCAGGCACTTGCTGATGAGTTAGATGAAGCTCTCTTTTCACCTTTCATTCAGTATCAGCGAAAATCCAAGTGAAAATTCTGTGGGGGGAAAGGAGTTTGCTCTTATTCCATGCTTGCAAAAACCCAGGTTTCTGAACAGGAGACATTTTGGCTCAGTAACTTCAGGCATGCTACTCAAGGCTGGATAGTTTAAACCTAACCTCAAGTCAGATGATGAGTTACCAAATGCTCCAGCATCTCTTCCTTAGAGTGAAATCCAAAAGGCCAGCAACAGCAAAATGTCCCTGTGTGTTGAAGCAGAGCAGTGAATACTCAAGGAAGGAGGTACAAGAAGGGTAGCTGCTGTGCGGGAAACCACCTGTAGCTTGGCAAACACAGTAGAGAAAGGAATGACTGCAATCTCACTCCTTCCTCAAAGCAGCCTTCAGGTTCCCAGCAGCAACTAGGTGTCCTTGAAGACACAGAGCCCAAGGTCTTCTTCTCTGCAGATGAGCAGTGGTCTTCAAAAAGTACTGACCCAAGCAGAAGTGGTCCCTGCAGTGAGCCTTCAAGCAAGGTACTCTAGGGCTGATCTAGCTTTTCTCTTGCCACACAAACCATTTGTGGCAAAGATTTGTGGTAAACCTAAGGATTTCCCTAAGTATTCAGCTCTCCTCTCACTTTCAACAAGACACTGATACAGCTGCCTGCAGAAATTAACTGAATATTCCAAGGCTACTCATTAAACAGCACCAATTGATAGGAGATTTTTGTGTCTGGTCTTCTTCCTTGACCACTGAAACCCATTGGTTTTGTGGTAGAAATTAGGCTGAAGTTTAACTGGCATTTCAGTAGTTCATACTAACATTGCAGCAGTATCTCCCTGAGCTTCCTGCACTTGAAGGAAGTTCTTCCCATCCTCAAAAGAGACTCAGTATTTAACAAGTGGATAATGTAGTTCCTAAAGCAGAGGTGAACATTCATATTTAGGAGCTGCAGCCTCATACACCCATTTCCAGGCCACAGAAGTAAGCATATGATTTATGTGCAGGCAGAATAGTTAGTCTACATGGCAACTACTTATGACACTACACTAAGAAAATTACAGGATCTGAACCTTTTCCTGTGGGCTTTTTTTTTTTTTATTTTTTCTTTCTTTTTTTTTTTTTTTTTTTTCTTGAATAGGTTTCCACCAACTTCTGGAAACATCAGCTTACCCTTTTTAGCCATGATCAAATTTTTTAGACCTGATAAAGCTAAAAAGTTCTCATATAGGTTTTTGTTCAGTCTTTGTTTTTCTAGACACTTGTTTACTTTAATACACCCACATAGTGTATTTATTATTATCTACTTTCGTGTGTTAATAGGAGGCACTTAATAGGATGGAGTAGGATTTTGTCAGTAATAGCAAAACATACACATTTTTCCCAGCATTTCTGCCAAATTTGCATAGAAGTCTGTCTGATCAATGTCCAATGAATGCTGGTGGTCTATAACCACAATTTCTCAAACAATATGGAAAGAAATCTACTCTGGAATACCTTTGATGTGGTAGCAAATAAAATATTTATTCACTGGAATGAAATAATAGGCATTCTTCAAATGATGAACACAAACTTTCTGAAGAGTAAACAAAGATATCTGCTACCCTGTGTGGTGGGACCATATAGGTATCCCAAAATCTTATAATACCTTCTCAGTCTAGTCTGCAATGGTACCTGTATTTTTGTCTCTGTGATGAAATGAACATGTTGTATGCAGGAGAAGGATTCCTATGGCTAATGCAGTTAGCCCTGTGTGCATCCCCGACTTCCTGATGCTGCAGGCAGCACAGGCTGGAAATGCTCCTGCCTTTACAGGTGAGTTTTCAGGTGTTTCATACTGCAGTGGTAGGAAGGAGTGGGCTGTGTCTCTATTCCATACATCCTGCCTGCTCAAGAGCTGACCTTCCTGGCTATTCCTTGACTGCACAAAGTTCACCGGGAAGTTGCCAACAGCAGTAATAGTAGGGTTTGTTTTCACTAAATTCATGGTTCTTTTTGTAAACAGCCTGTTTTGGATTTGTTTGGAGAGGTTTTTTTTTTTGCCTAGGCCGCCTTCCTTGTAAAATATGGCTTTAATACCATTGCTAAATCTGAAAAGCAAACACACGTTTTTCACGCATGATTTACTCATAACTGCTTCTCTCATGTTGAGGTTCAACAGCCTTGTAGAGAAAAGTCCCAAAGGAATAAAATCTTTACTGTTTACTTCCTAACACCTCTTTCTCCAGTTTTCAAATTCTGGTGGGTTTTCTTTAGTGCAGAACAGCTTTATAAAATTCAGTGGGTATGAACACCATGCAGCTTTCATTACAGCTCACCTTAAGCTCCTATAGGGACAGAAATGTCTCAAGCAGCCTGTAACAGGCACATTGAAGAAAGCAAGGTACAGAGGCAAATTTCCGGAGATTTCAACATCCTTGATCCCCTTCTGATACCCATGAAGCTGCCTGGGACACACCTGTGTGCATCCTTGCCCCGGAGCTGTAACCGTCCTGGGGAGCTGCAGGGATGCAGCTCTGCCAAGAGCCCGTTCAGGCTTATCTGCAGAATGACTGGGCAGAGTCACTCAGACCTTGTGAACATTCAAGGCTGTCTGAAAATGTGAGGGAGCTAAATGAGTCAGGAGGTTATATGCAGAATGGAAAAGGAGATGGTTGATATAAAACAGCCATCAAGGAGTTAACAGTACAGGCCAGCAATGTTTTTTGGGATAATGCCATGCTCTAACCTCCTTTCCTTCCTGTTCGTTCATCAGAAGTCATCCTCCCTGCATATTATTAGGGTGCAGGTGAAATAAAAATAGCCTATTCCCTGAAATTCTGTGGACAGCCTTCAGCTGGGCAGGGTTGTTTTTTTAGGTAGTTTGTTGTTGTTGCTGTTCTCCAGGAAAAGGGGAGGGGCAGATTGGGAAAAGGATTTTTCTCAGAAATCCCTTTGCCAGTCTTGCCACCTCAAGAAAAGGCAGCTGCCTAGCTATCTAAAGTCTGGGTGCTCCATGCTCACAGCCTGTATGCTTTGCCAGCCCCTGAAAGAGTCTCAGTTTGTCTTGCTTGCATACCAGTCCCTGACAGCAGTCCACCAGAGAAACACCACCATCACAAATAAAGCTATGATCCTATTCAAATCGCATAACAGAGACCAGTAAAATTATTTGGGAAGTTTCTTACCTTTAGCCATCTAAAAATCAGGAACTAAGGCTAAGACAGCAGTTTTGGGTTCATTTGCATTCAGAGACAATCACTTTCAGGAAGTGATTTTTCCCATTTGTCTTGAGCATTCATTTGAGAGTGGTTCTAATTTTTTGCTAAGACTAGAATAATGTGCTTCCCAGTAACTGTCACTTCCCATGTGTAAGTTCCACTCAGTTTAAAATAGCTGTTTAAGGACTTGCTAAGAACTAGACACAGAACACTCATAAAGCAACAATCACAGAATTATGATGGTGTCAATTCTTACTACTAATAAAAATATATCTGAAATACATTTTTATTTTATATTTAGGCTGTAGAGCCTAGATCTCACAAGAAGTTTATCAGATCTCTTAGCAAGGGTTAGAGCTCTGTGCTATTTCTGCAACTATTACAGCAGCTGCAGACAGACTCTGGAAGTCTCTGTCCAGTCCTGACATCTATGCTTCAGAGCACATTCTGGCAAAAAAAAAAAAAAAGCCCCAACAACAATCCTTAATCATGAAGATTTTTCCTTTCAATAAGAGATGAGAAATCTCACCATTGCCACAACAAAAGCTGAAAGAGTTATTTGGTCACAGGCTGTCAATACCTACATTTGGGTCATATTTCCCATACTATCTGCTTCTTTCAATCAAACAAGTAGAGAGACACGATGTCATTTAATGGCTGGAAGTTAAAACTGAACAGAATCAAGCTTACAATACTGATGTATAGTTTTTAAGATGAGGATGACTGGGTACTAAGATGAGGATTGGTTGTCTTCCAGTGAAAGTTTTCTGATAAATAAAACTGATTTTTCCACAGACATACTGAAGCACAACTGTAGAGTTCAGACAGAAATCACTAAGCAAGTTTGATAGTCCATGCTGTTTGGAGATGGTGGTAGTTATGCACTTTTCTCCCCTGGTGTACAATAGCCTCTTTGCCTTAATATTTAAGGCTCTGTGAAAGAGTTCTTCATGCATTTCAGAAGATGGAAAGGAAGAGAAAGGAACATGGAGAAGATACTACAGAATATGTGAGACACTGATAAGTAACCAATGAATGAGTAATTCTCTAATTAGTTTGCAGCAGTAAACAACAGGGTACTTGAAGCAAACCACAACAAAGAGATGCTTTACCTGTTTGATGTGACCCTGTTTGATATTTGTGATCATTATGATATGGTAATATCTAATCTTTTCTCTCCTAGTAAAATCTGTAGTGAATAGGAGAACAGAGGCTCAGAAACAACAAAAAATTAGTTGGCATCTCAAGAGCTATGGCAGTGTGCTGGTTTGAGATTGATTGACATTTTGGTGGGCAGGAAAGTAGCCACCCCTGGAAGTGAGGTGTGCCTGTGGATTTCCCATGAGCCCAGTGCAACACCAATTGTGGGCCAAATTTAAAGACAGACAGGGAAAGGGGCCAATCAAAGGTGAAATGCGTCTCAGTAGGATATACATTTGCACAGGACTGCCCGGGAATCGCTTTTTGGTTTCCAGCGTTCAACAGGTACAGAGCTGCGGGCCGTGCCCTCGGCCCGGCTTTTCCCCCTCCCAAGGCCACGGAAGCCTGCGG
>VXBU01010436.1:252061-281616 GCA_013400315.1 Bombycilla garrulus | reverse complement strand
TATAATTATATAATAAAAAGAAAATCTAAGCTATAAGGAACCCATTTGCAGAAATAACTTCCATTATGTAGGGTGAGGTTTGTATGAATAATACAATATTTTAGATATTTGATGGCTTCCTAGGGGAAAAAATATCATTCAGACTACATAGCATAAAAGTAGTCAGCAGCTACTGGTGATGAACAAAATATAGTTGCAAGTGTTTACTTTCTAATACATAAGCAAGAATCTTGCATTTTCCTTGAGCCTAACTGGAACTCAAATATTGTTTGACTTTTTCTCTCCTACAACACACGTTTGAACTTACAATGCTTTTGAAATCTTGCGCAAATAGAATACTGCAAGGTAAACATTACATGAGTCATTACCATAACTCCAAAAGAATGACTCAAACTTAGATCTGAAATAGAATATTCTAATGAGGACTTAAGAGTAACTGGTGTTTCTGATATCTAATTTTCCTAATAATATAACTGCCACCTCTGTAAAGATTTCTGAAGATAACTCCTGTCCATTCCGGCAGCCTCTTTTTGTTGGTGGGTGATTGGGTTTTTCCCCCACTGGAGAAGCCCAGAGCACTTGACATCTGTCCAACCATTTACACAGTGCAATGCATTTGGCAAGCACAGCCAGTTCTGCTCATTTAATTCTTAGAGTAAACTCAGGCACAGTGAGGCCACAGCCTCCCTGCCAGCGCTAATGGCTTACAAGGCATCATGACAATTTACACCAGGTAATGACATATCCAAGGGTGAGAGAATGGTTGCCAGGGCTATGAAATAAATCAGGATAGAGTTGATAGCAGAGGGGGACATCGGAGCTCTGGTCATCTCTGGTAGCACCTCTACCGCACCTGTAGATCGCACCACTGACAGTCCTGGGAAAAAATTATGTAGGAAGGGACTTTGTTGTCAACAGGCTCAAGTTCTTTTTCTTACGTGAAAATGTAAAAGAAATAACACTGGTCAGCATAAATACACGTATTTGAGACATATTTCATAAAAACATATCAAAAATTCAAACACAAAAATGCAATACTTATCCTCAAATTGTAATCACTCATACCCTCTAAATTCAGTTTCTTGTGAGCAAGCAAGAAACAATGACCATTGAGTTCAAGGATTTCAACTTTCGAAATTTTTAATATCTAAATGTAGATGACTGATCACAGTCCTCATTACAAAAATGCCAAAATTATCAGTTACCTCATTGAGTAAGCATTTCACCCAAAATAAGATGAGAATCCCTGCAAATAATAACTGAGGACATAGCTTGTGGATGAGAAGCAGCTGCTTTATTTTTAAGATGAACATCTCCTACAACACACTATTTTTTGATCTTTATAGCTTTCTCAGTGTCACACTAAGACAGTCCAACAAACACCCTTGTTCAAAAATATGTCCTGCTCATATTAAAATTTGGTCTAAGCATGTCTTTAGAAACAACAGTATTGATGATTTTTTATTTTCAACACCATTCTTCCCCTTTTGTCCTCAGAACTATATTTTAAGATAGTGTGATATTAATTCCACAATGAGAAAACATTTTCCTGGACCAAAATTTTGTTTTCACTTCCATACCAAATCTAGTGCAATTATCTTTACTTAAGTAATTTCCTCAAAGCTTTAGCAAGGGCAGAGCAACTTCATTTATTTAAACTTTCTTGAGTGTTTGTAATTGTAGTGTGTAATTGCAAAAATTAAAAGGACATGACAAATAGTAGTTTTCAGGATTTTATTTTTTACTTACAGAGCTCTGAATCAGTTCTAATAAGAACTGATACAGTTCTACAAAAATTTGTATGTTAACAGGACAGTATGTGAACCTGTGAAAGCAGTGAGAAGATGCTGCGTTGTTCTTTAGTATGGCTTACTCCAGGTTTAATTGCCTTTTTTCTTGAGCAAATGAGTATTTTCAATTTCATTGATTCAGACCCCACAAGCTTTTAGACTCTGTGGTCCATTAAAACATGCCTTGTTTATTTTACAGATAAACAAATGCAAGCTCCACCCTGGTCATGGAGCCAACTGAGCGTGGGTGTAAGTCACTGCATTTGCATTCCCTCTGAAAAAGAGATTTCTGAGTAGCCTAGACTTCATATTTATCTCAGAATACTCATACCACTTCTGCTGCGGTGAGACGTAAAATGTGTAATACGTAAGATGGTATGTTTTGTTTTCCTCCCCCTCACTTAGAAATTGAATGGAGACCGTTAGAAAGGTAAATTTTTATTTTTATTTAGAGCCAATATAGGCAGGTTCTGTGGCTGATGAGAGAGCAGAGGTTCCTACTTGTGCAAATGCTTTCCTAGGGAGGTTTGCCTCAAATACACACAGGCAGAGGGAATTTAACTGGCTTTAATTCAGCCATCTAAATTAATATTACAACAGAATAGTACCAACATTTTAGAAACCTATAGTAGCTATGGGTTTATAGTTATTTATTTTTAAAATTAAGGACTCCAGTAAGTGTAAAAATACTTTCCTTCCTGGCATTAACAGAACCTAGACTTCACATCTCTTCTGGATTTTACAGACCCTTTCTTGGGGAGACTCAGTGCTTACAGAGTTATTCTTCCTAAAGACTTTTCAACTTTAAATTAAATAATTGAAACAGGGCATTTGTAATGTCTGCACTCTACTGGAACCAGACACAACAAGCATGAAAGAAGAGCCTGAATCCCCAAGAGCGAACTTAGGCCCCAAAAGCCTTCAGCTGAAACTATCTTACTTCATCTGTGCCCTTCTGTCTGGATTCTTCCTTGGCTAGACTGAGGTCTCCATGGCCACCAAAATTTTCATGTTATGTTACATTGTTGATACTTGGTGGGCATTATTCTCTCTCTCAAAATCAGAAGTAGGTGGGACTGGGGCAACTGAAAGAAGGTGCTTGCCAAGGACTGCCAAGACAAGCTGCTTCCTCCCTGCACATGAAGACTGTGTTTTGGGGAGCATGCACTTGAACCACTCCAGGTTTTGGTTTCTTCCTTTGTCGGTTTTGGTATGGCTTGATTTTTGGTGAGGAGGAAAGAACCCAACCACTAAATGATTTTCTGGGAGGAGCTGCTAAAAGCTTCCTCTGTGCCTGCAAAAGCCTGTCGCTGGCTGGCTCTGAGGACAGACACACTGTTAAGCCAATTAGAAAAGCTGGTAACACCTCTATAATAACGTATTTAAGAAAGGGAAAAATCATTGAAAGCTCTCTTTTTTCCTTGCCTCTTGAGGAGTGGGGAGGGGGCTGCTAAGCCCCTTCTCAGGGGGGCCAGGGCCCTTTCCAGCAGGGCGGCGGGGGCTGGGGCCCTGTCCAACGTGGCCACCAAGATCATGCTGCCTGGGAGCCACCCTGGCACTGCAAGCAACCATGTGGACCTCGCCAGCCACCATGGCACCAGCTCTGTTTAGTGCCTCTCTTCGTGCGAGGCGCCAGAAAGGACAGGTTGTTGCTGCCACTTCTGCCTTTCTGTTTGCCGTGTGGCAGGCCAGAAACAGCCGCACGGCCACCGCCATCTTGGCATGGCCAGCAACGGCCTTTGCCTGCCTGGCCACTTGTAGCCTGCTGCACGGCAAACAGAAGGGCAGGAGCAATGGCAGCAGTTTCTCCTTTTCAGCACCCTCACGAAGGGAGGCACTAAATGGAGCCGGCTCCGTGGGGGCTGGTGCAGCCCACGTGGTGCTGCCAGGGACCACGAGACCAGCAGCGAGAGGCACAGCAACAATTCCCTGATGCAGAGCCTGGATGAGACCAATCTTTCAGTGCTGTGGAACTCTGTAAGAACTTGTCCATTGATAGAACTAGAGTGTTTTCTCCTAATTCTTATCTCACCCCACAAGCCTTTTAATTTCCTTTTCTTTCCCCCTCCTCTGCTCAGCTAAAGGAGAGGAGAATGAGTGAATGATTTCTCATGGGTGCACTGGAGTTTGGCCAGTGTCAATCCCTGACACTTTCTCACAAAAGCATGGCAGCTCCTCAGCTTTTATTTTGCACAGTGGTAGGCTCTGAATTGGTTTTCATCCCCCTCTCTCAAGATACTGCACTGACAAAACTAAGCCACAAAAAAACCTATTTTTACCACAGCACTGCTGTTACTCTGTGGCTTCAGCCCTAGGCGCAAGAAGAATCCCAACATGGGATCTGATGTAGCAGCCCTGATTCAGGAGCCAGACACAAATTATAGCCCAAAATATCTCCTCCTGAAATACAGAGTTCCATGAAACTTATGTGCTTTGTTAAAAGCTAAATGGTGGTGGTATTCTCATGGGAAATTTATTCTCAAAAATCTTTAATGTTCAATCACCATTTAAAGGTGGAATATATTTTTAACTTAAATTTTAAAACTTTCAGTTCTGTTGCAGAACTTTGAAACCAAAGCCCTCTCATTTCTTTTTCCTTGAAAAATATTGCTGTTTTTATTTTCTGTCTTGTTTCTTGGTGAAATGAGGAGAAACATCAAGACTTTTACATTGGACTTCCAGAGGGCCCTGTTTAGGAGACTTACTCAGAGAGTTCCTTGGGAAGCAGCCCTTAAAAACAAAAGAGTCCAGGAAAGGTGGGCCTGCTTCAGAACAGAGATCTTGAGGGTACAGGAAGAAGACTGTCTCTTTGTGCTGAAAAATGAGTAAATGAGGCAAACTGCCAGCCTGGATGGGCAACAAGGTTTTGAAGGAACTTAGGAATGAAAAGAGGATGTATGATCTTTGGAAGGAGGGTCAGCTTAAGACTTTTTAAAAATTCAAATCCAAAATCCTCCAAACACAGAACATTAGCTTTGTCACAAGAAGTCCAGCTAAAGCCAAAGAAACAAATATAAAACCAAGCAGATAGTTTTATAAGCCCTATCCACAGAAGCTGGGAAGGCTGCCATCTGGCAGTACCACTCTGAGACTTAGTATCTAGGTACCATTCCCAGCAGTGTTCCAGTACTCCTTTCTGCACTGGAGACATCTTTACTTTCTTTATGTTTAAATATTGCAAATGCAGAGGTATAAAATATCTTTGTACTATTCCTCACATTATCCATACATGTATGTGTGTCCATTTTTGCTCCAGATGGAAGCATTTTTCCCATACTCACTTGCAAAAGCTATAGAAATTCACTGAATTCTCCTTTAGTGGCCTTAGTGTTGAGCACGCATCCTTTAATATTAATTTTTAAATAAAGATATTTACAATGCAATACACCTTGAAAATCACCCACTCAGTAAAAATAATAAGGAGAAAGCACCTTTCCATCAGTAAAGGGCAATTCCTTGAAGCTTGAGGCAGTTAATTTAAAACACTGCAAGTTAGATCTCTTGTCTTACCAGGAGTCCTAGGATTCCCCTAGGCTGCCACCGTGCCCCGTCATGGCAGACTGTGAGTTTCAGAAAATCTAGGTTTGACTCATAAAAATCAAGACTTCTCCAAAGCCTGAAACTGCTTTTTGCCCAGTGAGGCAGATGAGACCAATGCATGTGTGTGTGTGTGTGTGTGTGTGTGTGTGTGTGTGTGTGTGTGTGTGCGTGTGTATGTGTGTATGTATGTATGTATTTTTTCACAATGTACACTTTATGAATGGGTAAAATGAACCTAACAATTCACCTACAAAGTCTTTGGACTTAGAATAGAAACTTCTGGTGGTTGTCATTTCCAACTACCATACATAAGAAAAAAGTCCAGTGCCTCACACCAAGAAGAGGCAGGTACCAGAGAAATCCACTTCAGAAGGAGGAGAAATTTCTCCAATAAATGTGACATGAGTGCAGTTCTTCTAACAGAAGAGGAAGCTCTGCCTTTAAGCCATACCCTTACTGATTCACAGAAACCTCTCCAAGAATCAATTTTATATGATTGATATTTTAGTGTCTTAGATTAACACACTATTTTCCTTCCCATTCCTTGACGTTTCATCTCACAGAAGCTTCAAGTGATGCTGTCCCTGGTCACCAACTGGGAAAGAGCCAGGAATCCCCATAATCCTGGATATGTACATGCCTCTAGCTGTTGCCACAGGCAGACAAACATCTTCCAGTTTTTTGTGTTGCCAACTAGAAATAATATCTGCAACCTGTAAGTGATCCAAGGCTCATCTCAGCCACTGAGGTCCACAGCTTGTGTTGAAGATTGTGGGCACTTCACATGGTATTCCTCACGGAAGTCTTACAGCTGATCTTTCTGTTTCAGACCTCTATATTCCTGCTCTGAAAGAAAATTACTAGTCTGTCAGTATCCTATTCTGTCATTATGTTGAAAACTGTTTTGTTTAGGTTGGATCATACCTAGGGCCTTCTGAGAAAACCCAACAGCTTTTGCATTTGAATTAAATCTGCTTTTTAATGTTCAGGCTCCTTCTATTTTGTTTCCTTTGTTTGCGTTCAAATATTCTTCTAGTAAATACTTTGTTTTTTCAAATGGGTCCAATACGTAGAATTTAAGACAGGCAGATGGAAATACCTTCACAATATTACCAAGAAATGTAGTAATACTGTGCATGAGTTCCAGGAATTACTGAAAGTCACTTGGTATTAATCGCTTAGTAATACAGTGCTTGAGGTTTTCCTGTCACTAGTTCAGTTTGCTAAATCTTAAAAAAACTTAATTTCAGTTTCACATCTTTTTCAAAAGCCTGTTTGTACCTGATCATTTTACAAAAAAAGAACTGACCTGGTATTCAAGATTGGAGGGCTCTCCTTAATTCACTTTGTTGACCAAAGTTTTTGTAAAAACCAACCATCGGAGCAAGAACAGCAAGGATAACATAGAGTTAAAATGCAATAGGCATCATTCTCCTATGATATCACACAAATAATTCTATTGCTATTGCCAAATAATTCAATCCTAGCATTTCATGTTGATTTCAACTTGTTGCTGCTAGTTCATGTTGGATAGGTGACTCCTCAACCCCACAAGATGTGTTTCTCCACAATCCCTTCTAACTCTGAGGCCTTCTGCTGAAATCACATATGGCCTGCAGGAGAGGAGGGGACTGACTTCCTCAGCAGGAACACACAAACACTGTTGTTCCTGATGGAAGCCCAGCAGAGTGTCTGAAGACACCCTGACTACATGGCTGAGGACCATAGGCTCATGCAGTCCACCAGGGACTTGGGAAGAGTCCAGCCTAACCCTTGTCCTGAGCAGACTGTGCCATGGGTTCAGAACAGGTATCTCAGGGCTTTTTATCCTATTGGGCTGACAATACTCTGGCGATGGAGGTAGCACAACCCCTCTTGGCCCCTCCTGCATTTTTGGGCTGTCTTCATGGGGAAAAGACTTTTCCTTCTCATTGGGCTGAGCATCTCCTGTTGCAGTCTGTGGCCATTGCCTTTCACTCTCCTGCTCCTTGCTGCTCTGAGGAGCAGCTTCTCAGTAACTTCCTCCCTGATGCTGTCAGAAAGGCACAGTAAGAATGGGGCTGTTCCACGGTGGACGCAGTGTGCCTCCGACACAGGCAATGCCCACAGTGGTGTCAGGCTGCTGACAGTGACCAGTAACACTTACTGCTGACAACGAGATGAGGTAACAAATCTGTTCTGGGGTCTTTTAAGGGAGTCTGCTTGCAAATCACAGGAAATAGAGCTGAGTGCATATTGTGTAGCTCAAGCCAGAATAGCGCCTTTGACTTTTTGGTTGGACCAGAGACTTGCAAGATTCCTTCCAACTGCCACAGCTTGTGACAGATAATTTCAGACCTCATGGTAGAGAAGTACTGGTAAGTAAATAATCCATACACTGGATGATTGCAGCCTGGTGGGCAGAGAATTAACTCTGAAATTTATTTTATAAGACAAGGTGCACATTGAACAGAATCAAAAGAGCCGATGGTGTGATTAGGTCCCTTCTGAAGTTTCTAAAGCAGCCTACTTGCAGACCCAAATTCTGCAACACAGGATCTCTTAGTAGTTTCCTAAACTTCTTCAGAAACAGCTTTCAGTATGTTCAGGGTAACAGGAAAATCATTGTTACTGTTATGCACGCTGTCCATCTCTGCTTCTGTCTCCTCCAACAAGCCTAATGTGCATGACTTCTCCAAGCTTGGGAGAAATAGTATTTGCAAAGGAAGGCAATCTTGTTAAGGAAGCAAATACCACTGGTATCCTTATCCAAGGAACTATCTGCAAATCCTCAGTCTAGTCCAAACTGTGAGTTTGTGGAGTCCCATATGAAAAGTTTTTTTTAGAACAAAAGCCAGGTGTAGTGATCAAAAGGGGAAAACAAGGCAGCAGCCTTTAACATTTACAAGGAAACAGTGAGCAGAATATATATTGCTCTGTATCAATTTTTTTCTGTGCCAAGAGGACACACCTTACACCAATACACCTCCCTGTTTCATGTGCTGCCACTCTCAGGCTTGTCTGGTTACAGAAACAGCCAATGTCTCAAACCCAGACTGATCTGGTACTTCTGGGAAATTACGTGTGCTAGACTTTACAATTTTCCTTAGAGGAAGACAAGTTAGGTCATGTACTCTTCTTTGAAGATCTCCATTTTTTATGCCATTAAAACTCATGTCTTTATACCAGCTCAGCACTCTGATGTGGTTTTCCACCCTTCCACATGGGTAATGTCAACACTGACACAAAGTGGTGTGGCCACCAGCCCTGAGTCAGCATCCTACAGCCCTTCAAGGACATTTCACAGCTCAAGTCTGCTGGGAAGAAGACAAGCACACTAGTACCCTCTCAATAAAGGCAGAAGAAACAAGATAAAATAGTGAGAAGTTGTGCAAAGGAGAGACCAGAACCAGAAATGCTCCAATTCTCTGACTCTGGGGTAAAATTCTTTGTAATGGGGAATTCCAAAAACATGGATAGCAGCCCATAGCTCAGACAATATGGCTTCTGGAGACAGGAGGTTGGACCAGCTTTTTATTTTACAGTCCCAAGGAACATACAGCAGTTGGGAGTTTTGAGAGGTTTTTGAAACTGTCAGAGATGTGGTTGTGATTGGCATGCTTCTATAAATGGAGTATATGTAAAACAGAAAGAATAGCCTTCCTGCCCTCATTGTGTATGCTTCCACCACAGATGTCTTCCCTTCCCACCCATAGCTCTCCTCTTCTGCCCAAACAGTTACTCAAAACTGTCTGTGTTTGCACAGTCCTCAAGAAAGGCGGTGAGAACCCGCTATTTCTCTCAGGACTGACCTACTGCCAGGGAGGCTGGCACCCCAACCCTTGTATGACTAAAACATCACCAGGAATAACGCTGGACATTGTACTCTCCTGTGCTTAGAAAGTGCATGTACATAAAGAACTTTAGGAGGAAAGGGTAATGGCACTTCAGGTTTGTCCCACGTTTGTAGTGCTGTGTGCGGGTCACAGGTCAGAAAGAGAGAGGATCAACTGCATTGTAGAAGAATGTCTGGTCATCTGGTTGTGATCTTTGCAGTAAGTGAGCATAGCTTCACTGAAACATGGATGGCTAAAACAGGCCATGAGTTCTCCTACTCAACGTTTTAAAGAGCAAGTCCTTTAAATCTATTCACCTCTGCAACTTCTGTTTCACACTTTGCTGTGCAAATTTACACAGCAAGATATATAAAATATACATACATCTTTTATGCACTTTAAAAGTATCTTTTATCAGGCCTAAGTTTTAATTTTGCAAAGATCACTAGAAGCTTCTTAACTCTCAAAACTGAAACAAAAACGTAAACTGAGTCAGTGGCAGACATACCCAGAAAGCAAACAAATGAGATATGTTTCATCTGGTTTTCCTCCAGAACAAAGACAAATGAAAAGACTACTTCATAGTTATTCCCATAAGAGTCTTCTCATCAGGTAATACAAGCCCACTCTGAACGTTTACTATTCGATATCCATGAGTCCTTACTTCTGTTGCTATTAAACTCTGCAGCTTTATTCAAGTCATTTAGGGAAGAATATTTTAGAGAAAACACAAACAGGTGCATTTCCTCCTTTCTGATACTCTATAGTCAGCAGAACCTTTGGACCTGGTGTTTCTAAAATAGGGCAAACAAAAATCAGTTTAGCTAAAATGAACCCAGACTTCAGGAAGTCCCTAGAAATAGCATATGCTTGGAGAAGGAGAAAGTTAATTCTTTTGTGGTAGACATATTTAATCGCACATACTCAGGAACATTACAAGAATTCCCTCCCACAGTCTTACAACACATTTGCTGTGGCACAGGAGAAGGGATGAAGCTTTATCTTTATAGGAGGCATACAAACTGTGGGTGTTTGCATCAGGGAAAAAGAAAAAAAAAACCAGCTTAAATAAAAATATTAGTCAGTATTTAATACTGAAATGTTAATTTCACAGCATCAAGAAGAGCAGAAAAATAGAGATGCCAACCAATGTTTTCCAGTTTTTCACCCTTTTTGTGGAGAAGCAATATATTGCAAAATAGTATCAGAAGTAGAAATAACAGCACAGGTTGGGACAGCATCAAGGTTCTCCATATCTTGGAAAAAGCAGAGAATATTCAAAAGGAGACATTTAAAGAAGACAAATACTTATTTCAAGATTCAGTTAAAATTAGATGAAGGAACAAAGACAGTTGAACTGTTTTTTTTCACACTTCTGGACAGAATTTGGACAGAGAAGGAAGAGAGACAAAGCCTAAAAGGCATCACCTAACCCTGCCTCTTTGTCTAACTCCAGGAGAAATCTGTGGCTGTGAACTGTAAATAGTTTTCCAGCTGTTTGGCAGCTTTTAGAGTCTTCTACCTCCTGAGACTTCCTCCTCTGCAGATATTTCCTAGAGGTGCCTTACCAGGTCATTGTCTCTGGTGAACTGCCTATATGGCTCCTGACCATGTGAAACTTTCACCAGGGGTTTAGGTGGCTCTGAGATCCATTGCTAGCCCAGCAATGATTAGTGATGACTTGGCTTCCTTTCATGAAACAACTGATTTTTCTTTTGTAAACAGAGGAAGAAGGTTCCCTGCAAGGCTCCCTTCTGGTCTAGACAACCATTTGGGATGTGTCTGGGACCATATTTCCTTGAGCGCATTCAGTTGTTTTTGAAGTGAGGAATACTCTTCTCTCCTTTCCAGAGGTGTTCACCCAACACAGTTCTCATAAATGAGGTTAGCATAGCAGCTGAAAGTGAAAAAGAATAAATTGACACTATGCAACAGCCCTTCACATTCACAACAGGAAACAATTTACAGAAATTTCCCCGACACAGTTCTAAAAGTTGTAATGCTGGGTTTGGCAATTCAGATATACTTCATGAGGTTGACCTGCTTATATACCTGTTTCTTTAATTTTAGTATCAGTCTTGTATCAGCTTCTATTTTTTTCAGGTGCACATCTTAGTCATTTTGCCCCTGAGGCAAATCATGACTGCATTAGCATGTATGAAACCCAAAACTCAGGTTAGATAACATTGCGAATAAAACCCTGGTAGAGGAAAGACCTTCTATCTTGAATACATGTAAAATGCAGCTGTTACTATTTTGCTCCTAAAATGTAAAAGAAATATTTTTGCCCTTGGGTCTGTTCCCTGGTATTCTGTAGGATTGTTTCAAGTTGTGCATCCTGTTACTCCAAGTCAAAACTTCATCCAATTTTTTAATTAGTGTAACTAAGGGAATCAGATGTGGAGAACCAGACAGAGCTTCCAGCTCTAGGACCCCTCTAAGAGAATTCTTTAGTCTGTAGTGTTATCTTAGAAGCTATTTCAACTCAAGCTGGCCCCTGCTGATCCTCATGTTGTTCATACCTCTCCTATAGGCCATCAGTGTCTTCTTATTGTCAAATGCCTTGTTGTTTCAGCTTACAAGTCATAGCCACATAAAGATCCTTAAACATTTTTAAAAAATCCCTTTTTTCCCCCCACAAATCAGAGACAGAGATAGACGTGAAAGAGCCTGAAACATTTCAATCTCTCCCACTGACGCTGCTCGGCTTTGTGAAAATAGCAACCTAAGCCCTGTCTCCTTTCTTGATGGAGCCTTTCCATCAACTCAGTACCAGAGGCACGGTCACTGAACCTCGGGGCTGGGAGATAGAAACAGCTAAGGACCTCTAAGCCCTTTAACCTTCACCTGTAAGCCTAAAAAATGAGTAAGCAAGCATCACAAGAACATAAATTTGGCACTGAAGTAACCACGACACCTCACTGTGTTAATTTTCAAATGATAGCCAGCTGATGGGAAAGTCAGAAACAGACTCCTCCTGTACATCTCCCTCCAGCATATGTGTTACTGCTTAAGGAAGTCTCACAGCATTTCCGAATTCACAGGACCAGAGATTTCACCAGACTGCAGAAGGCTAAAGAGTAGTCTGCAAGACTTGAATTTCAGCCAGCAACTGGTGGACTTTGTTTCATTATTATCTAAGTGCTATCTCTTTTCATGACCCACAAGTAATAATGATCTAAGCCCCTACAGTACATGTTGGTTTTGAAGGGTTCTTTTTTCTTTTTAAGCTGCCTTTTCTGACATGTAGAAATATGTCTATGACACCTTAAAAAAACAAAAAAGCAGATAAATGGAACTGTAGGCTTTGTTTTCCCAAACCATATGCTTTAGAGGTGATCGATAAAATCTGTAAGTGGGAAACATTGTGCTGAGTCCCTAGCTAGGCCCCATTAGCCTGGGCCTGTGTTAGCTTCCAGCACAGTTTACACCAACTGGTGGTCTGCATGGCATTCTGTGGTGACACTGCCACCTCCCCTTCACCCACAAGAGCAGCCTTGACATGTTTAACTCACCACAGTAAGTGATTTTTCTTGACATGTGCGTACATCAAAAATAATGATTCAGAACAAGTCTGTCACAGTATTTACTCAGCTGTGATTGCAATCCCAGGTGCCAACAGAAAAGTACGAGTTCCCACGTCTCTGATTGGGGTACAGCCAGTAACCAACCAGAGGTGCACAGAAAGTACCACTCATCTCCACTGAAGCCACCCAAATGGAAAAGGAGGTGGGTTTGGTGTAAGTCATATTGTAATCTGCCCACTGGCTGGACCACTGGTGTATCTAAAATGGGTGAAAAAATGGGGTTTAGGTGGACTGGGAGATTTTTATATCAACTGGTAAGGTAGTTTCTCTGGAAAGAAGAGCCAAAACTCGCTATTCCAAATCAAATTTAGGATTTTGATCTATAATCTAGTTCCTAGTTTTTGAAGTTTCTCTCCTTCCAGCTGAACCACCATGTATCCTTCAAAAAGAAAACAGCAAAAAGAAGGAAGAAAAAGCACACAGTTTCAGAAAAAGATTGTGTTAGAATTAAGTTTTTAAAAATGAAAAGAGCTTTAATATACGGCTCAGAAATGTGTATTTTTTTTAAAAAGAACTGATACTTTCAAAGCAAGCATGTAAAAGCAACTTCTTTCTTGTTTGCTATTCACTGTGAAAAATTTTATGTTCCTTGTTTTCAGATGTTTTGCAGAGCATGAATGAGCAAAAGTGAGACAGACTCTCATGCTGGGGAATCAGGAGCAAAATTGGTATGCGCAGCTTTCCAAAAGCGTGTGGTAAGGGTATTTGGTCATTCTTCTGAGTGCTTGCAAGGCTGACCTTCCAGGAGCTCTGAGCATGTACAAATCAGCAAAGAATGAGGAAACACAGTAGGATATAATTGCTGACAGAGAGAAGACAACACCCTGTGCTGTGTGATCACTTAACAAAAGAGAGCTCTGAAGTCTAGAGGTGGAACTTGCCATGCAGTTTTGGGGCAGTGTCTGTCCTCAACATCTTGCACGCTAAAGACATTTTTTAGGAGAGTATTAGCACATGTGGTGGTAACTCCAGGCACTCAGAAAAAAACAATCAAATTCAGCTCTCCCTTTCCAAGTCACAAGGCCCTTATATTCAAAAGGTGTTTGTTATGGATTCCAGCTCCCCTGCTGTCAAATCCTTCACTCTTCCTGCATCTCAACCCCATCAAGGGCTAAATCCAAGAATTACTGCTGAATTTTTGTGCAAACACAATGAGTATTTTGTTCAAGCCATTTAAGATATATTTTACAACAAATATTTTCATTATCAGAGGTATTTTAAAAATGTTTCACCTTTAGTCACAGTTTGCAGATACACTGCGTATAATATTACGTTTGGTATTTGATGCACAATCTTTTGTTGTTGTTGTTGTTAAATGCTTAATCATTTTTAAACCACCCCATGTTGCTAAACATGACCAGTGAGGGATAAGTAAATGTTTTTGTCCATAGCAGATTTTCATATTTAATCCTATTTATTATAGTATGCAATAGGTTCTTTTTTTCAGAATAGAAAGTAACAATATTGTATGGATAAAACTGCTTTATAACACTGTGTTTTTTAAGATCAACCATTGTGTATTCTAAAGGGAGCTGTAGCATTTTTGTTTGCTACATATTCAACCAAGAATCTACCTCTGAGATGCACACGATTCTATAGGTAATTATGCCACTGACCTAGCAAAAAAAAACATTTTCTGCACAGATTTTAATTCTTTTACAGTCCTACAAGGTCCCACATATCTTGCTTGCAGAAATAAGTCTGCCTTGTTGGAAACAAACATGGTACAAATAGAAAGCATTACTTAGACTTCAAAATGAATGTAATTTTAATTTACTTCTCTGCTGAGCTTTGTCTCTCTTGTTACTGCAAATCAAAGTAAAACCAAACTCCAACCTCAGTTCCTAGTGAGCATCTCCTCTAGGCTGCAAAATTCCATAATAGCCTAGGAGTATGCTTGGAAATAATGAAGTGAACTGGCCAGTCTCAAAACTGTCTTCTCTCCAGGAAGATACAAGATCAAAATTATTCAGGTGAAAACTCTGCCTGCTAATGCAGGACCCATGATGGGTTAATAGAAAAACTACATTTCCCTGTGTGGAAAGTCTTCTGTCTGCTAAAAAGAGAAAGGGATCTCCTCCCCCCCATACCCCCCTGCCAGCACCCCTGCCTCCCTATCTAATTTTTAATATTACACATGACCCAGACATGACTCCATCTACAATGCCACCTGGCAAAAAGGTTCTGGGAAGAAGTACAGAGTTGTAGCCACCTCCTCATCTTCTGATAACTCTTTTACTCGTGACTTGACCACTCCTCTTCTAAGAAGTTAATTCATCCTACATTCTCTTCTAAGAAGTGAATCTGTCACCTTGTCATGTTGGGGAGGCTGTATTTTTCTTCTCTGCAGTGGGAAGCTGAAATTTACCCCCCCCCTACACACAAGAGAAAACAAACTTCTGTGCTGCACACAGGGAGGCACCACTAGTGTTAACAGCCTCTAAGGCTTGCTTTATATGGCTTTTACTTTATGTGGGTTTGGGAAGCAATGAACGCAGCAGCAGCATAGTGCAATATTTACCAATGAAAAGCACTTTCACACTGACTTCAATAAGCAAGCCAGGTAGCTCCAAGGTAGTGCAGGTGTGTCTGTGTCCTGTGTGTACCACCTGTTGTTGTGCAGAGATGTCCTAGAATGCCAAGAAGCTGACACAAGGTATCTGCTTTTGCAAGAGCTGCCCAATATTGCTTCTTGCTGCTGTACAATGTCCCAGATGCAGGTACTTTTGCTACTGCACAGGGTGATACTGAGCAGCTGTAGATCTGGCCTCCCTCAATGAACGATGACCTCATTAAAAAGTGCAGAGTAAATTTGTGGGGGTGAGGAGAGGCTGTTTGTTCCTCTTAGGCAGATGGCGGAGCTTCATCGTATTTGCACCCGTTAGAAAGTATCATGCAGTAAGACAAGCCATGAGTTGTCACCTGAGCTTGCCCTTCTATTTTTGCACCTTCCTCAGCTTCTGATAGTGAGCAAGTGAAGTATCTACAGGACAAAGTACTTCACATTCCTTGTTGTTCATTGGTTTTTGATTTGCAGTAAACACTTGGAAACCTCATGGTGTCAAACAGCCACTAGAAGTTATAAAGTGCCCTTTCGAGTGAAACCTTTGTCATGAGACTGATGTCATTGAAATGAGATCATTGAAAAAAAACAAGTCAAATATACACTGACCCTTGTTAGTCATCCCCTAACATTAGTTACTCATCAGATAAGTCATGATAGGTTTCACAATGTGAATAGACTGTACTGCTAATTAGCTATTATTATAGAGTTTTTTGCCAGCAATATGACAATGAGTTTTGGATAAACTTTTTAGTTCTTTAAAGCCATTGAGTCATGTTAGTTTCAATTTAGAAATCTTCTGATGTGACAACAAATTCAGGAGAAAGTTATCAAACACAACAAGCCGGTTGTACATTTTGCAGCAGCAGCCACAGGGTATTTCACTGTGCCTCAGTTTGTACATGTCTCCAAAGAGACAGTGCTTTGTAGACTTTAAACTAACAAAATCTAACTTCCTCTCTGCTCCTTCAACTTTAATCTAAGGCCCTGGGATAGGGCAGTTTCCTTTAACAAGGTAAATTCATTAAAAAAACATGATTTGAAAATAGAGAGCTAACCTTGTCAGGCAATGATTGTCACACTGAAACCCTGCTCTGTGGTTCCAGCAGTGCCTGAGGATTCATGCCTGCAGTGTTTAAGGGTTTCTTACCCACAAGAAACATTGTGCACATAACTTCTCACAGATTCATCTTGCTGGTAAAGGTCCTAGGTGAAAAAGTATTATTTTTTGCTACCTGACAGCATTCAGGGTACAGGGAATGAGGTTATGAGATTCTTGCTCTCAAGACGCTAACACCCTCACAACCAACCATTACTGAATTTTCTCTCTACTGATGTAAGCTGATACATGCCCGAAGCATCAGATGGTGCAATGTTCAAAAAACAAAGACACACCAAGAAGGAAGGATGAAATCTAGTTTTGCCAGGTCGGAGCCATTACTTTCTGCATCCTGGACAGCATTTGTAAATGCCAGGGCTACTAAAATATGCAAACAGGCATGCTCTCTTCTACGGGAATAGAAAAGAGTACAGAATTCTTAGTGCGGTTTTTTTTCTAGGGATATGCAAAAGCTTTGCAAACACAAAAGCTTTGCAAAGCCAGCCATTTACTGAGGTTTCCCAAAACGATTCAATCGCTGCTGGGTGCTGGGGTTTTGTTTTGCGGGTCCCCCATGTTCGTTCCAAACCCAGCAGTGCAGCGTGTCCCGTCCCCTCCGCCTCCCTTCAGGCTACCGCGCTTCCTCTAGATGGCACACGTACCTCTCCCACAGCTCACATCCGCCTTCGAGATGGCGTTTACCAGCTTTTCTGGCTTCTATCGCAAATCTTAAAACAAATAAAAAACAGTAACAAAAAGGGTAGTTCTGCTGCCCCGGCAGGGAGTGAGGCTGCAGACTCCGCAGGGCGAGGCAGAGCAACAGGTGTGGTATGAGGCACGGTGTTTGTTATCCCCCGATAAAAGCAATGATTGCAAAGAGTAAGGGACTTCCTCAAGAAGCATATGCTTGAAAAATTGCCCTTGGCTTTGAAATCTGGGGGTTGAGCATGGAAGCTGTGGGACTATTTCAGTAAAGTCAGTTTTACAAAACATGGATATTCAAACATAACTGTGTGAAGAGTACAGAAAAGCCTAATTCTGCCCCAGAGCTGCCTCAGAGCAGCTTTCCATCTCCCACAGACATGGAGAGGTGTGCTTACCATCAGCCCCAAAAGCAGGAGCCATGTCTGTTGGAGCTGGAGTGTGCCAAGCCCCTTTACACATGTCGCCCCCGCCTGGTCTATTTTTGCTGCCCACATGGCCCGTGGTTGCACGTGTCACAGGTATAAACTCCATGCATCCATCAAAAACAGTATCCCATTGGCTGCAGGCATTACCCACAGAGGAATGTCACATGGACTATGTACCCTGCTTCTCCATTACTGTGAGTTCCTCTCTTCCAGTAATCTTATTAATCACTTCCTCACTGTACTCTTTCTTATGTGTTTGGAAGTCCTGGTGCTTACTCCTGATATAAGCAGTTAAAAAGTGGGGGTTTGGGGGGGTAGAAGGGACAAACAAATAAGCAAACAGCCATATTGTATTTATTTTAGAGACCTTATTCATACAACACCCACAGCAGTGGTGCTCTGCTTTGCTGTCACCTCGAAGCAACACCAGAGATATAATAACACATGAACCTAGGATGGCCACAGGTCACCACCATCATATGCCATATACGTATGCATCTGATCAGAAAATGTAAAAGGATGAACTTAAGATTATGAGGAATAATTCTCATAGTCTTCCAAGATTCTCCAGTTTCTAAGTTCTGACTGTTAAGCAACCATTCTTTTGTCTTCAAAAATTTGCTTTTTCAAAATCCACATAAAACTTTGCTACTCAGAAGCCCTCACATTCAACTGGGTAGACAGAAAATCTACATTCAGCACATGTGGAGGAAATCACGTGCTTGATACACACTGACAACCATTTTCAGAGACCTGAAAATGACACCAACCAAAACTACCCTGCTTTTGGGAGGCCAGCACTGCACCAGCTGCAGCAGGTCGTACACTCTTCTGCCCAAGGTTTCTGCCTCTCCTTGGTACAGTCACTACTTTGGAGCCCATCCAGAAGGGCTGGTGCATGCCTGAGGGATGAAGACATGACAAGCAGGTCCTAGGCTGCGATGTTAGTGGCTTTCCTCTGCAAAGGAGGCTGTCCTGCCAGCTGCAAAAACCCAGCTGCAGAAACCCTCTGTCATTACTCTGAGGAATCAGACAGGAAGCTGCACTTCACATAATGAAGTTTTGCTGTGGGAGTAACAGAAGAAGGGATCCTGAGCTGTAAATTTTAGACTTTGAAGCAAGCAACAAGCACGATCAAGCAGATGTACTGCACTAGTACATTTCAGGTCATTGCAAGATTACACAGTGTGTGGAAGATGCATTAAACACAACAGAAATCTAACTGAAAGGGAAGAGAAACAAAAACAAACCTTCAGCTTTCCCTTATTGCAAATAGAACCATCTTTCTTTTTCAGTACACATTTCTATCACATTTTGTACTTAAATAAAACTGGGAGTTAGTAAATACAGCTTTATAGAGGACTGCGCAGTGGTTAAGGGTGCCTGAGACTAGAGGAATGGTAACTTATGTGCAAGTATCTTGTGACAGGAGGTCATAGTGCCATTCCAGAGGCAAGAGAAAGCAAAACACTTGTGTTTCCTAGGCAGTGGCCTTTTGTAAATATGTAACTTGAAAATAAAAGGATGTCCAAATGTGCTTGATAGCAGCCATCACAGGCTGTGCCCAAAATCCCCAGCAAAATAGGATGTGGCAATTCATCACATCACACACAGCAGCTTGCACTGCAGCATCCATGGAGCAGCAAAAGCAGCAGATTAGCTATATATTCCTGCTATGATCAGCAGCTGCTGCATGGCCAACCACTCACCCTCAGCAGGAAAGCAATGAAGGCATCAGAAGCTATTCCTTCCCCTGAAATGGAATGCCAAAATCATCCTGAGCTTTTTTTTCCCCCACACACACAGAAACAAAACAAAACAAAGACAAAAAAACCCCCAAACAAACAAAAAACTGACAAAACAAATAGGTACACCCAGATAGAACAGTAAATCTATTGTCTTTTCCTCAGTTTGAGCTTTACCATTACAATTAAAAAAAAAAAAGTCAGAAAGCAGTTGTAATGATAGAAATCTCACAGCTTAACCAGTCTAATGAGAAAAAGATAAAATACAGACAATGATCTCCTCACCTAGTTTAGTTTGAAACCACACCATGCTCTCTTTTTTTGTTTAAAATCACATAATCTAAGTATGTATTATAAAATATACCATTCTGTTTGATGAGATCGTATATGCACAAGAATTCCAGCATTACCAAATTATAAATTTGAAGTTACTTTAAAATATTTGTATCAAAATACTCTGATTTTACTGAGCTTGCCTTAAAATACTTGATACGTGTATCAAGACATCTTGTTATTCCACCTACTCACTGACTCTTTGATAAATTACAAGGCAAATCTCTTTCATTATTCTATTTACAGAAAGCATCTGTGTTCTCATGTGTTCTCATGTTAAAAATAAACCCACTATATCTTCAGTCCAAGGTAATAGCCTTTTGGAAAGCAAAAGATTATCAAGGTACGCCTTTCCTGACCACAGGGTGTCTCCTTGTTTATCCATAACTATGACAACTGCAAATAATAAAAGGTTATCATTTTCTATAACTTTTCTAAAACTTTTAATAAAAGTTTTCAGTTTTATAGCTGAATTTTGTATTTACAGATTCCTGTATAGAAAACACTGTCCGTAAATACTAAAATAACTGTACACATGTAACAGCAGATTTGATCGCCTGATTAGTCCTGCTTTTCTGTGGGAGATATTAGCTTTCACCATCAGCTGTGCCTACAGACACAAACACAACAGAAGCATCCCCTTTTTTTTGTTTAAGCAGAAGAGAACCTTACCAGTAAAACAGTGTTTAACTGTAGAAATTGTATAACCATAGAACCATGGAAAGGTTTGAGAAAGGAACCGCAGAAAGGATACACTTCAGGTCTAATACGTGAATCAGAAACACCAGTAAACTCAAAGTGCATTTACAGACAAAGACTAAATTGTGTTTTAGAAATGCAGGGAAGACATTTTTCCAGCACCTGATACATCCATCATCAACATTTCTGCAGTAAATACAGTACAGTAAATACATGCTCTACAAAGCATGTGCCAAGTGGACCAATACTGCACACATAATAGGCGCTCAACATTTTACTCAGATTATTTCATTTGTGTAAACACTTTGCAAACAAGTTAATTGGATAATGAGTCCTACTGGGTGGTGCTGTACATAAAAACTTCAGAATAGTAAAGGAATAATAAAGAAATCCAAACATCAAGCACCATTGCTTCATCAGTCTTACTAACTACTGAATGTCTTCAATCAGATCTACTACATCCTCAGGTTTGGCTGTGGTCCAGATTCAGACCCAAAAACTTGACACTTTGGAGCTCCCTGATGTCACTTTTGGCAGCATATCCTAAAGCTATAATACATATTTTTTAAAAAAACTCATAAGAAAGTAAGCAAAAACCATCCATATTCAAAAATGGAATGCAAGCTAGATAGAAGCTGAAATTCCAGCCTATGCTTCCTTCTCCAAGGCAAAAGAGATTTGTGTTGTAATTTTTCAAAGAGTCAGTTAGTAGGTGGAAAAATGAGTGTGTTTTAAATATCAAATATTTTAAGGCAAGTCCAGTGAGATCTGAATGTCTTGATGCAAATGTTTTAAAGTAACTTCAACTGTGCCATCCCTTTTGCAGCGCAGAAGCCCGTACTTCTGTCTGCCTAAGAGTGGAGTTTGACTAAGGCCTCAAGCATCATCTGCATATCCATGTTTCCACTTTCTTGCTATTGCAAAACGGCTTTGACTGGCAAATAACAAAAGACCAAGCTAGCGGGCTGACTTATTTTTGATGTCTGAGAGACATCAGGTAAAGTTGACTTGTCAGAGTGAACACCTCCTTTATTTTGGAAGACTGTATGAAGCCTGATGAATAGGGGAAATTTTGGTATGACAAGAAGCAAGAAAGTCCAACATTTGGAAGAAAACTACTTATGAATTTGAAAATACTCTAGTTTTCAGCTAAACACGTACTTCCAGCACTTAATGAACGTTTTGAAGAAGAATGCCATGTTTAGAGTCAGAACAACGCTTCAGCCTTCTGATGAATTTTTACATGTTTTGGTGTGATCAGTCTGTGTGGGAAGAGATGAGTTGAGCTATGATCTGTGGGACCCGCCTGCAGAAGCCCATGGCAGCACAAAGAAGTACATGGTGGCACAGAGCAGCTTGTCTCTGCCTGTTCTTGGGCGAAGGAGGTGCCACACGGCAGGCCCCTACGGGAGAGGAGCCTGCTAGAAGCTGACAGACAGGTGAACCGGCACGTGATCACCCTACAGAAGGACATCTAAAAAGTGTGTTGCTGACGTGGCAACATGGGATAAGTCACGTGATCACCCTACAGAAGGACATCTAAAAAGTGTGTTGCTGACGTGGCAACATGGGATAAGTCATGTAGTGAGGATTATCATGTAAGGAAATACTATGCTTTTAAAAACTGTATAAAACCAGCTTGTTTCGCTGAATAAACTATTCAGATTCCCTGCCAATCTGAGTCCGTGTTTCAGGCTCTCACAAAATGGCGCCCTGCATCAGGGATTGAGAGGCAATTAGAGGTTGCTCTGCAGAAGACGACTTGGATGAACTTTGCATAGGGGTTGAAATGAAGCCCGGGAGCTGAAATGAAGCTTGAGGCACCAACAGACCTTTCCAACAGGATGTAGGGTAGCAGCTGAGAACTATGGGGAGTGGTGTTTCCCAGGAGCAAAAGAACATCAGAGAGATGTTGGAACGGATTTTGCAGAAATATGACAGGAAAGTTGAATCTACATATTTAAACGGACTCTGGTTCTGGGCAAAAGACTGTGATTCAACTTTAGATATGTCCTGGTTTCAGTTCAAAACTGGGCGGAAACACCAGTTTAGTGTAGTGGTTTGGATTTGCCCATTTTAATTTCCTCAATTTTTTCTGTGAGATAGGATTGGGAGAAGAAGGCAGGTCTGAAATTGAAGGGTATAAGGAAAAACTTTTATTAACAAGCCTAAAAGAATAATAAGATTCAGAATCAAACCTTCAGACCACCTCTCCTCCCCTTTCCCACATCCTCTTCTCCTTCTCAGTGACAACATACAAAAACACTTCAGTCAGTTACCAACTTAAGAACAGTCTTTTTCAGTTCACTCTAGTGAGAGGAGCCTCCCCTTGTCAGGCTATTAGGACTTTTCCACAAGAAAGGAAAAAACAGTTCTCTTGTGGCTTCACTACTCACAAATAGCAGCCAGCCAGCAATCTGTGCTGGACTGCACACAGCTGTGCTTCTGGGCCACGTCAAACTCATGGGGTATTACTTTTAAGGATGAGCTGTTCATAAGCAAAGGTCCTCCTCATCTATCTACCTTTAAAGTCATCTCTGGGAACAGAGGTCCTCTTCTTCTTCTTTCCTCAGGGCAAATGATATTCATCATTCTCCTCTCCCTGTTCAAGATTCTTGTAGAATTACAGCTACTTCAACATCTGTTTAGTCAGCACAAGTGCCTTTGCTCATGTTATACAATATTGAACACTTCACCCCCCATGTCCTTTCTCCATGGCTCAAAGGGATCCTTAGTGTACTACAGTCCATCCCCCTAGCTTATTAAAAGGATTTTTCAGCCTAATTTCACGATGTCTCCTCTTTCTCCTTCTGTCTGGGACCTGACTCCTGCTTCACCAACTTTAGTGTCTTCTCTCTGTTCTTTTTCCTCTTGCTCAAGGGAGGATTGAAGGTCTGTAAGTCTTATCTGAACATTGAAGGAGTTAAGATCTTACACGGGGAATGCAGAGGCTGCAGCCAGGCCATGCTGGAGCTGTGCCAGGATCTCAGGAGGCTCAGGCCGTGCTGGGGGAGGGCCAGGATAACAGGGGCCCCTGCTAGAATGGCAGTGGCTGCTCTGGGAGGGGGTGGGGACAGACGGCTAGGATCTCATCAGCCTCCCCAGGCCTCAGCTGCAGCATCACTGCCCATGGCCACCCCTCCTCCCTGCTGGCACACACCTGGCAGCTTCCCAGGCAGGGCGGCCTGGCCCTGTCCCGCGCCAGGCCCACAGGCTGCAAAGGAACAGCCCGGGCTCACAGCCCCAGTTACCTGTTCTCAGGCTGCAAGAGAAAAGGAAAGTTCCCAGGGTTTACTTGCTTCAAAATGTGAATTCACTGAGGCAGACCAAGTCCTCCAATTGGTTTCCCAGGCTGTCAACACCCAAACCAACCTCCAATTGGTCCCGTCAAATCACAGAGAAAGTTTCCCAGGGAGAAAACTTCCATGGATGCCTTCTTCTCTCCAAAGCAAAGTGCCAATTAATGCAAAACCAGCACAAGATACTACTGGTTCTGACCCTCGGACAAGGGACACTTTAGGAGATGCATTGTGGGACTGAGTTATGTGTGGTGACACAGCACTCACAAAGCTTTTGTTTCCATGGAGGACTGAGTGTGAGGCACTAAAGGCAGCATCCAATAACCAGAAAAAGAAGGATGCCTGTGGCACTGCAACAGCCACAGCTGCTTCTTTTGCACCTGCTCGTTCCATGCTGTTACTGCATGAAACACAAGACTTTGATCGTAAGTCTCTCGGGGCTCTGGGAGGAGAACTGGAGAGTGGCCTCTGCTCCCCTGATCTGTTAGATCTGGGAAGAGACCCCAATATTTTCTTCTCCGATTGGTGGGTAGCAGTGAAAAAACAGGCTGCCACAGAAGGAGATGCAGACTTATTGCATGCTTTTCTGGTTATTTACTGGACCCACCAGCTACCTAGATGAAAATTCTTGCTTTATGGTGTTGTAAAAGAGCTGCATCGCTCAGCCATAGACAATGGCATCAGTAGCCCTTTCACTACTTTTGGAAACTGTGGTGAACTCATATGACTTGGCACCGCAAGACCTCAAGCAAATAGCACAGATTATGCCAATAAATATACCATTCACTGTCTGGATGTCAGATTGGAAAGAGCTCTGCACTGTTCAAGTTATGGACAATTTACAGCAACCCCTAGGGTACATTTTGTGACCTATTGGTGTCAAAACTCTTATGGGGGAAGGCCAATATGTGCCAACTACAATACAAGCTTGGCTGCCTGTTGAAGCCTTTTGACAGTCAAAGGAGCTCGCTCTGCAGGTTTTTCATAAAGTGCCAGACAGTGGTCTCGCTACAAGCCCATTTGTTAACATAAGACGGGTAGCTGATGAGCCTTTTATTAAATTTCTAGAAAAGTTAAAAGCTGCCCCTAGATAAGCAAATAGACAATGTTACCACACTAGAAATATTACTAAAGCAGTTAGCAGTGGAAAATGCTAACCCCAGCTGTCAAAATGTTTTACAGCCCCTGCAAACCCCCACAGTCATAAAAATGCTCAAGTCTTGTCAGGGAAGAAATTGCTTGGAGTTATAATCATAGTATAATATGATGATAATGTAGTGTGATAATCTAAAGCATGTTATATAGTGATTCATATCTTGGGTTGTCAATTGTTGCACTGAATAGATTCTCCTTCTATCCTCAGTAGTCTGGCAAACAGATTGGGAAGATCAGGTTTGATATTCCTAACAACTAATTTTCAAGCTGACCTGCAAAGTAAATTGGGCTAGAGGGAAAGAAAACTCCTAATGCTTCTCTTTTTCTTAAAATTTCATGGGCTTTACAAAAGCAGGACAAAACCAATTTAATACAAATTCTTAGCAGGTCAACTTCTAAAAAATACCTTAATCTTCTCCCTGTGTTCCTTACTTAAAGGTAGGACAAGCACAGCTGCCAAAAAGTTCAGAGGCACTCCGCCAGCAAAGCTCACTTTTGCATCCTGTGATACATGGTCTGAATAAAAATCAAAAAAAGTAAGTAATCCTTGTTGTCTGTGGGCTCAGGTAAATCAAATTTCTGTATGTTGGAATAATGCATAAAATTGCTCTGCCTCCAGCGCCCCCAGCCCCGTTTGGAATAATTCAACATGAGTTGAGTAAGAGCTGACTGTAACTGGGAAATCAATAAAGATGGATCAACCAATAAGGATAGCTTATTACCAAAATAAATTGAACCTACAGAATCTCAATGTGCTTGTATGCAGCCCAACTGTAGTGAGAAATCAATAACATTTTGCTGATTTTGACAACCACACTCTTGATCAAAACCGAAAAAGCTCATGCAATGGGACTGATTCTCCAATGCAGGCTGATGGGTGTGTTGCAGCTTCTGCAGAAGTCTTATCATTAACAATGGTTATACAAATACACACACTTGGGGAATTGATTAAATGTTTAATTCCTGCTAATTGTGAATTTTATGTAACTTTGCAACATAGTTTTTGATTATGGAAGATGCGTGATGCCTGATATGTCAAGCATGGCTCACCCCTCACTGAAACTGCAGAATCACAAAGCCCATGGACACTGTTTATAGAAGGTTTTACAGTTTGACTTTTTATATTGAAAACATATCAGATTCAGTAGGCTTTTCTCCCATTGCTCTTCAGGTCAATGACCACAATCCTTACACATGTATGTGAGCCAAAGAGACAGAGGGATTTGCTCAGCCCTGTGCAGTTAAATTATGGGGGCATGAGAATTATTTCTTAGATTCCAAGAACTTTTGCTGCAATTGCCACAGATGCCCCAGATGTGAAGCTGGGGCTGTGCTAGACTTTGTGAACTGAATAATATGTCCTAGATTCTGCGTTCATGTCTCTTGCGGCAGCCAACTCTATCTCTGGATGTGAAAGCACATAAATTGAAATTTTAAAAAGGAAAAGAGAGAAATAAAAACCCTAAATCTATATAGCACATTTTTTGATGCTGTTGTTTATCAGGATTTCTATGGTACAAACCAAAGTGTGACACCTATGGATCAGGGAACTCTTTCTGGTAGGGAAAAAAACCTTACTCTCAAAAAACAAAATCAGGGATAGTTTATGGACGAGGTATTTGGCTAGCATCTGGTTTTGCATCATCTGGTTTTGGTGTTTTGGTAGCTTACAGTTCTTCAACATAAGAAAGTAATTCAGGTTTTTTGGTTTTTGTTTTGTTTTGTTTTGTTTGAGGGTTTTGGTTGCATCTGTTTCTTTGTTCTGAGGGTTTTGTTGAGGTGTTTTTTTAGGGGTTTTTCATTTGGTCTTTTGCAGGGTGGGAGGGTGCTACTGGTTTTGTTGCTGCTGGTTTTCTAACAGAATACTTTCTCTACCACTGATTAAGCTATTCTAGGAGAATGTTTTATCAAAGTGCCACAAGAAAGCAAATGACATATGCAACATGATAACCAAAAGTGGGAAGAAATTTCAAGATAAACATGAAAAAGAAAAGTTTCAAGTTTCTTCTGTGAAACTTACAACTTCCGTAAGAGTAATAGCGCACACAGAGAGCTCATTGTAAACACAGTTGGATGAATAGCTGTAAAATTCCCAGATGGGTGTCTGTGCAGTATTTTGTAGTGCTGATGTCCCCTTTCCATGAAATAACACATACAGAGCAACTGGGTTATCGGCGATTGAGAGATGGGGACATCTTGAGTTGAGATCAGAAGCCGAACTTATTGAGCATAGAGGGGTTTATAAAGGGTTTTTCTTATATGATTTATATAGGGTTCTATTTTTGGTAACAATTTCCCATTGCTTACATATTCTTCATGAGATCACATCACCTGGTAACATTATCTTATCACAAAGTTTCCCAACATGTTTCTTGGTCACTTCTTGCCCAGGGAGCATTTATCTCTCCCACAGTTTCTGCTTGATCAGGCTTAAGATGTCAGGCCCCTTTATCAGTACCATTGTACTCTCTGTCTTATTCCACACTGGGTAAAAATGAGAAAATAAACTTCCAAAATACTGACAATACCAAAACAAAGAGACAAACTAAATTAGGGTTAGTGTTTTTATGCTTGCACTTGAAAGAAGTGCAAAACCAGGATATTTTTCTGTTCTGGCTTGTTTGTGTATTTATTTTGATCCAGAAAAGGAATGTTAGGTCACCAGTGTTGTCTCTTTTCCCAGTTCTCAGAGAAAGAGAACCTGCTAAGGGAAGAACAGAAACTTCTACTCCAAATGTAACTACTTAAAGGTTAAATAGGCCAGATAGAAGAAAACATATCCAGGACAAACTGCCAATATTTTTTTCCTCCACAGCACAAATTAGGCTGGTGTTTTTGAGCAATACTAAGTTGATTACACATTATGCGTACTAATGAGTATCTTCTTGAATCTCTCAATGTCTCTTGTTCCTCTTTTGGGGATTCTTGAGGTGCTTGCAAGGTCATACTGCTTGCAAAGAGGTTTGTATTTATTTGACATTTTGTTACTGTCCATGTACGTAATTAATAAACCTGCAGCACAGAAGGGTGTGACACCTCCTGAAAGGATTGCTTTAAGGTAGTGATTGTACAATTTACCTTTCCACTATTAACTCTGAAACAGGAAGAAGTCACTTCCAACTGTGTAGCAGCTTCTTTAAAGCTTCTTTAAAGTGACTATCTACTGGACAGTGAAACTGTCCTTCAGGCAGCAAATGCATATTCAGAACAGAAAGAAAACTCTGTGTGAGATTCCAGCTCCAAGGCAAACAGTTTCCAGCAAAAATACCTCATTTTTTGCTAATGGACAGCTTTTCCTTTCTTGGTCAGGAAAATGAGCATTTATGAATTTGAGAAAGGGGGAAGACAACATTTATGAATTTGGTGGAGGGGAGTCTTCCCTAATGGCACAGTGTGGGTTCTTCTGATCTGCAAGAAAAATGATGAAGGACTCCTTAATTCGCCATTCATATATATTTGACTGTCCTGTTAATGAGGTTAGTAGGAAATGCCACCCTTTTCTGAAAGCAGTGTGAAGGAATGTTTTGGGGCATGGTTATCTTATTTACCACATGGCCTTGGAATAACAAGTTAAACAAATAAGTAGAA
Source organism: Bombycilla garrulus (assembly GCA_013400315.1). Taxonomy (NCBI): domain Eukaryota; kingdom Metazoa; phylum Chordata; class Aves; order Passeriformes; family Bombycillidae; genus Bombycilla; species Bombycilla garrulus. The sequence continues at coordinate 253,273 of VXBU01010436.1, read as the reverse complement.
AGCTTATCTTTCTTAGGCATCATCTTCATACTTTTTCTTTGTTAAATAAAGTCTAAATCTTTCACACAATTCCAGTAGACGTGAACTGATTTTTTTTTTTACCTTATGCATATATCACTGGCATCAAAGCCATGTCAAAATCCATTTTCTGTATTGTATGTCCTGTAGCTGAGAATCAGGATCAATATACTATCTCTATGAAACTGATTCTACAATACTGCTCTTTACTACAGCTGATGTAAAGATCAGTTTGCGGTCTTTTCAAGGCTTAACTATACTGCTCACAGCTTGGGTGTTTCCATTGTACAGTGATCTACATACCAGGGTATATAGACTGTATATAGATTAAACTATTCCACTTGTTTCCTTTTATTTAACGTACAGTTCTGAAATATCTTTATTTTCACATTTGTGTGGCATCCGGTGCTTGAATGGAAAACTCATTTGTAAAGAGAAAAGAAAACCAAGCCAAACCAACCAAGCAAAAAACCAAACCCAAACACAAGGAAATCGCCAGATAATGTTTAAATGCTCAATTATTTAACCAGAAGCAACAATTTATATCAAGAAGCATGAGTGAAACTCCACTCGTTTCAATCTATTAAACACAGAAACAGTAGCAAAGTGTAATAATGATGAAGAATTTGGCACCAGCCCACTACAGTTTCAGGAACATGCCCGACACGGCCCGACATCGCACTTCACCCGTGCGCACCTGCGGGGCTGTTAGAAAGGGTGCCTTTCGCGACAGGTGCTGAGCCGGGGGCTCGCCCGGAGCGGAGGAAAGCCGGAGGCGGTGGGCGGCGGCCGCAGAGGGGCAGCTGTCCGTGGTGCTGCCGACGCCTCGGCCCCCGGGCGCTCCGCCCCGGCCCGCCCCGCTCCGCCCCGAGAGGCGGGCACTGGAGCCCTGCCATGGCAGTGCGGGGCTGGCTTGCTCGCCGAGGCCTTTGTTTGGCTTGCAGATTTTTTAAGGGGAAGAAAGAGGAAAACACAAAGAAGAAAAGGGGGTTTAGGCGGTGGGGTGGAGACGTCTCAGCCGCGATTCGAGTCTCAGTGAAGGCTGTCAGCACCGCTGCGCCCACTGTCTCAATAATTGTTAAGTGTTCCTGCCAAGTAAAAAAGTAGAGACAGGAGCTCACAGCTCACCCAATGGAAGGGAAGAGGGGCGGCCACCTCCGCCTCGGGTGCCGATGGGTGTCCCGAGTGGGCGAG
>VXBU01010436.1:199938-231399 GCA_013400315.1 Bombycilla garrulus | reverse complement strand
CCAGCACATTCACCACTTAATACAGGAACTAAAACTGGAGCTGTTCAATGAAGCAGGAAATGGCCAGCAGAGTGTTTGAGACATTGTCAGCAAAGTACTTTTTCTGTACGGTACTGTAAGTCATATACGTACATCTTCAGGCACAAATTTGGTTTAAGCATTATTTCACTCTCCGACACTAACTCATTACACAACTGCTGATGTGACAGAACCACCACAATTATTAAACCATGTCTTCTAGCACACAAAACAAACTGCTTTTAAAAAAAATCACTGGAATAAAAAATATGGATAATGTATAAAAATAGTAGAATTTTAATTTGAAATTCTTTGTTCAGTTTTACTGTTATGTTTCTGAAATGAATTGTAACCATGTGTCTTGTTGAAGGACAAGATGGGAGGCAGAAACAGCAACACAAACAGCCTATGAATCTGCTTTCTTAGTTCCTATTTTATGAAACTGCAACAACATTACTTAGACTTTCCTTTCTACCATCAGTTAAAAGGTACCACTCATCAGAGGATACTGTCTTTTTTTCTGTGACCGCTGTCAGATACAGTTTGTCAGCAGGGCTGTTTATAGTTGAAAACATACTCAAAATCTAATTTTAATCATCTTATATGCAGTCAAATCAACAAAGGTTTTAACAGCAGCCTTACACATGACCATTGTCAATGTTTAGTCCATTCTTTTAAGCCTGTAACAATTTTTGAAGATATTATAACCTCTGAAAGTTCGAAAGGGATCCCCGCTTCCTTGAAAGCACTGAAACTTCAAGGTCCATCCAGGTTGTTACTGCTTTGGCAGGATGACTGAACACTGCACGGCTGTCTGAAATAAAAAGTTAAAGGAGATAAATGTTCTTTTGCAATGCAGAGAGAATTAGCTTTTCATTGTAAAGTTAGACCACGTAGCTTCCATTTGGGTTACAAACAGGTGTAACTCCTTTCATAGAATCTCCAACTTTTTCCCAACACCACAGAAGTCAATATAATTGCAAGGAGGGTATACACACACAAGGAGTTTTCATCACAACTTTTGAAAAGCTATGTGGTAGGCTTATTGGTATGGAGAAAAACAACCATATTGCAAAAACACTAAATTATGGACTTTGGGCTCACAGACTACAAATGAAAAAGTGTGCAGCATGCTTTCTGTGACTTTGATGTGACTTTCCATCAATTCTGTAGCACAGCTATCAGGAACAGAAACCAGTCACAGGGCACTGACTGTGAGTGAATGAAGTAATCAAGTTACGTAGGGACAGGCAACTTTGACATTAGCCACATTCAAGGGCAGGGTCTATATTTTAAGCTCAGCTTTTGTGATAAGACCCTGGCCTGCAAGTACCCCTGCATGCAGACCAATGCAACTACAGTTGAAGTGAAGCCTTCATGAATTTTTCTCTTCCACTTTACTCACCTGAGCCAATATACTCTGATCACATGTGCACATTCACTGATTTCATTGAGACACTTTTTGAGGAAGAAAATTACTCAGAAATATTTACAAGATTAGAGTTCTTAGGAATGTAAGTTTCAGTTTGAGATAGACTAAAAAAAATGACTGAAAAATTACTAAGCTTTATGCCCTTGAACTTGTTACCTGTCAAATCACATAAATGCTCAAGTGACTCCCTGATGAAGTGTATTGAAACACATCTACAGTTACCTTACCCAATCTAAACTACCCTAGAGTATTCACTTACCACAACACTCAAAATGCAGCATTATTCCTTGTATCAGAGATCTGATAAATACTATTTCTCACAGGATAATACAGATGTTCAAGAAAAGGGCACAGTACCAGCAGGTTTCCCCACATAGCCAGGAAATTTACCTGAGGAGCACTCGCAAAAGCTCTGACACCTTACCACAAGCTGATCTTCTTACAGCCACACTGTAAAAATAATCAGTTCTAACAGGACATTCTTTTTACCATTATAGTATAGATTGTCTCCTGATACTCATGGGGTTGAGCCTTATTGCAAAAAAAGGTAAAGAGCTTAATTCCCAGTTATAATGAGCTAAAATTCTTTTCAGCAGCTTTTTTCTAACTAATATTTTTCCTCACAAAGATTAAAAAAAAGTCTACTTTATCAGTTCCCATATGAAATTGCCTGCTATTACTAATTCATTTACTTCATGGGCAATGAGCCCATGTTTTACATAAGTTTATTTTATCAATGCACTGGCTGCAGTTCTTGTTGCCTTTGACATATCTTCCAATTGTCAACTACAGACAAACTCCCTTTTGTCTTGAAACCATCCTTAACATACCTGCACTTCCATCTGGGTTCTCTCTCTGCAGCTTGTTTCTGCTTCCAATCCTTGAATGCTGTATTTTTGCACTAGAGCTGTTTCCTGCTCAGTCAAGGTCTTTCTGTGGATAGGTGCTGTGCTTGGAGAATGCTGCCCTTAAAGACCCGCCAACTTTCTGGAGCTCCTTGACTCTTCAGAGCTGTTTCCTATGAGACTATACATTCTAGTTCATTGATAAAAATAAGTACGCTCACCTGAGCTCCAGCAGCCATACTGTTATTTGCATTACTTGCTCCTCATAGGATGTTGAATGCCACAATTTCATGAGGATAACACCATCAACTGCTAGTGATTATCACCTCACTAAACAACTCTTCTAAGTTAACAGCATATCTAGTATATCACCCTTGAGTGACCAGCCTAACTAGACATTTCCTTGACACCAACCAGAAATCACTTGGACCCTTGTGATCAACAGCATCATCTGCATTTCCTGACATGACATGAATACCACCTGGTGATACTCTGCTCTGAAAGAGCGCGCGCTTTAACCTGACACTGGAAAATGATCTCTTTACAGCAAGAAAGCCATGAAATTCTGGCCTAAAGACATCTTAGACAGTTAAAAAATAGTAACTTTCAAAGTACACTTACTCTCACCGACAGATCACAGATTAAATGATACATGAGGCGATGGCAAGCAGCCTATCCTTTATCAAAAAAACAGCCCTTGACATTTTGTTTCAGCACTGCAGCCTTTCCTAAAGACTTCTCTGAGATTCAGAGATGACACCACTGGCAAGTGTGTTGATCTGGGAGGATGAATAATTCCACGGAAGGAGCAGAGAAGTACAGGTGGGCAGAGACTGACAGCACATTTTCTCCTGCCAGGTGGAGTTCCTCCTGTCATAGCAGATTACAGATCTTGGAAAAGAAAAGCTGTATCTGTGTAGACCTTCACTGTTTCACATGCTTCCCCAACACTAGAACAGACATTTGCAAATGCCCATTTGAGATGCACAGCTGTGGCTTGGATATGTGCTGTCACTGACAGTAGTGTACCAGCTGCAGTGCTACTCAGCTTGCTCCTTGTCCATGTTCCTTAACACATTTCCACAGGGCATGCAAGAGGTGCTGCCTTCAAACTCTAGGAAAAGGTGCCTCCAAAACAGATCAGCTCAAAAAACTCCATCATCTGGCCTTCAAAATGCCCACTATAAAATATACTGAAGTACTCTACAAGACAATAGTTTTTAAAACCCTTCATGGTTCAACTATACACTTGTACAAGACGCATATACATGTTTCTCTTTGCTTCCATGGAAAATTGCCTCTTTCACTCGTTAACACTAATCCTTCATCTGCTTTATCACCACTGAGTTTCCCAAACAGAAACATTTTTAGCCTTTCTTGATGTTCCTATGTAAAATTAAAGGAAACTGCCAAAGTCTCTGCAGCTTCAGAATTTCTCACTTATTCCAGAGTTCTTGTTCTTTCAAGTCATTAACACTTGTGGCTCCTACTTTTTTGATATAAAATTTCAATCCCCACTTCCTGTTTCCAGCTCTTCCAGTGCCTTCAGATCAACTCCCTTTCTCAGTACACTATAACTCAAACCTACCTGCAAGGAACATAAACACCTATGAACTGCAAGTGAAACTATCTCAATATTCATCATTGATATGAGATAGTAGATATTTAAGAGAAAAAGTGCTAAAAAGTGACATTAGGACAGAGTGATTCTTCCTCTGGTGCATCATATTTTCTTTTTTCAGCAAAAACAGTACTTAGGGGACTGAGCTGGAAGAATCAGTTGACAATGAACTGAAAGAACAGCTGGTGTTCATTAAAGAGGAACATTGAAAATGTAGTGCCAGCTCTTTCACTCCCAATGAGGATTCAAGACAATCATGCAAAGGAACACAAGAGGCCACTCCTCACTGTAGTATGCTTGCCAGAAACCAAGGCTTATTCATCAGTACTTAAGTAGCATAATAAACTTGGGAACCATTTCCTTTCATGCCAGTATGAAAAAAGTGCCTGAGGAATATCTAGCACATTTTACATTATTTATTCAAACTCTGAATTTGCTGTATAGCTAGGCATCTGTATTAAAATGTGCAGTCCTATCCTCTGAAAATGTTTTCTGTGGATTAGAGGGAAGAAGCAATAGTGATGTTGTTGCCTCCTTTATTCATCCATAATACAATTTCCTAATGAATGCAAAAGGGAAGCAAAAGTCAGTTATTTCTCTCATATGTGTAGAGGGAACATTAAAATAACTGTTTCAGATAACCAGGTGAAGAAGATTCATCAAGATAATTCAGGCACTCCTAAAGAAAAGTAGGTTTTTTCAGTAAAGAATTGGCAAAACACTGATTTCAAGAATTTGGATTAGAATTCTACAAACCTGAACTGGTCATTCATGCTTAAAAAGTTCCCAAGGTGAATTTTATAAATACATCTTCCCTTCATGTAATGGACTAAACTAGAGATGAGAATCACTGATATGATGTATTGGGTTTGCATGGTATGGCTTTGGTAGCAAGTAGCTACAGGAGTGGCCTCTGTGAGAAGCTGCTGGAAGCTTCTTCCATGCCCAGCAGAGCCAATCCCTTGTGGCTCCAAAGATGGATGTCCAGCTGGCCAAGGTTGGGCCAATCAGAAATGATAGTAATGCCTCTATGACAAAAGATTTAAGAAAAAATCAAAACAAAAAGTGTTGTGCAGTTATAATTGCAACCAGAGAAAAGTGGAGTGAGAACATGTGAGAAGAACAGCTCTACAGACACCAAGGGCAGTGGAGAAGGAGGGGCAGGAGCTGCTCCAGGCACTGGAGCTGAAATTCCCCTGCAGCCCCTGGGGATCCACGGGGATGCAGAGATCCACCCAGAGCCTGTGGTGACCCATGGGGATGCAGAGATCCACCCACAGCCCATGGGATCCATAGGGATGCAGAGATCCACCCACAGCCCATGGAGGAGCCCCACACCAGAGCAGGTGGATGCCTGGAGGAGGCTGTGACCCCGTGGGAGACCCAGTGGAGAGAAGGGCCCTGCCCCCAGGCTGGAGCAGCCCGTCCTTGGAGAACTGCANAATTAATATCTCTAAGCTGAGCCTGTTTTTCTCATATTTGATGAATGACTGTGGTGGTTTTGCATGGCTTGATTTTCGGTGAGGAGGGAAGAAGCCAGCCATGGAAGTGATCTTTGGTGAGGAGCTGCTAAAAGCTTCCTCTGTGCCTGGCAAAACCAACCGCTGGCTGGCTGAGAACAGGCCCACTGCTAAGTCAATTAGAACAGCTGATAACACCCCTAAGATAACCTATTTAAGAAAGGCAAAACCATGGGAACTCTCTTTTCTTTCTCTCCTTGGATGGGCGGTGGTGAGGGCCACTGGTCCCCTTCCCGGTGGGGCCACCAGACAATGCCATGAGGGGCCATCCCGGCGCCACAGCCGGCACTGGTAGAAGGCCCACAGACGAGACCGGGAGTGCCAGGCCAGGAGCTGCCACACAGCCACCGCCCTCTTGGCATGGCCAGCAACAGATTTGCTTTTGTAGCCTGCTGCACGGCAAACAGCAGGGCAGTGGCAGCAGTTTCTCCTTTTCAGTGCCCTCATGAAGGGAGGCACTAAATGGAGCCGGCTCCGTGGGGGCTGGTGCAGCCCACGTGGTGCTGCCAGGGACCACGAGACCAGCAGCGAGAGGCACAGCAACAATTCCCTGATGCAGAGCCTGGATGAGACCAATCTTTCAGTGCTGTGGAACTCTGTAAGAACTTTTCAGTTGATAGTACTTCAGAACAAACAAACCTACAAACACCAAATATCTCATGAACTGGAGGAAAGGGAAAAAATGAAGACACTTGAGGAGAACAACATGGTGACACAAAGGTTGGTGAAAAGGAAAGAGGAGGGGGAGGAGGTGCTCCAGATGTTGGAGCTGAGATTCTTCTGCAATCTGTGCTGAGGACTATAATACAACAAACTATTTCCCTCTAATTTGTGAAGTCCATGGAGGTATGGAGAATTCATCCGCAGCCCATGAGAAAAACGTGCTCACGCTGGAGCACGTGGATGCTGAGAACCTGTGATCTGGTGACAGGCCTGAAAAGGGAGAGGGAGAACTCCTGCTTCCAGAGACAGAGGAAGAGGACCCTTGCTTCCAAACTAGAACTCAGTCTTAAAAGACAATACCCCATGAACTAAAATGGCCCAAGAAAAATCAGTCCTGGGAAAACTATTTGCCCATGGGAAGGATTCACGTAGCAGCAGGTTGGGCAGGACTGTAACTCGTGAAAATTAGAACAATTAGAACCATTTCTGGAGAAGTTCCCAGAGAACTGTTCCCATGGCAAGGAGCCCATGGAATAGCAAAACTGATGCAAACTGAAGCAAGATTTTTAGACATGACAAACTGACTAAAAACCAGATGTTCTGCCTCCCTGTGTTGTCAATGTGAAGGAAAGAAGGGCTGCAGGAGGGGAGGAAAGGTGCTCTAAAGGTTTTAGCTCTCATTATCCTCTTTTAATTCTGTTAATAACTTTTTTTTATACCTTTTAAAGTTTTGAGTCTGTTTTGCCCTTAGAGTGTTTTCTCTTAATTCTTATCTCACACCACGAGCCTTTTAATTTTTTTCTTTCCCCCTCCTCTGCTCAACTATGGCAGAGAGAACAGGTGAATGATTTTTTGTGGGTGCACTGGCATTTGGCCAGTGTCAAAATAGCAACATTTTTGGTGGAGAATGCAGGCAAGCATGAGGACTTTGAGGTAAGGATATTAATTGGGAGAAATAAAGGGCAAATCAAGTATTAAATCACAAAATTAAGTAAAATGGTACCAGGAAATTTGTCTTGTAATTGTAGTGAAAAATCTAGGGGTTGATTTTTTCTGTGTAATTTGTCTTTTTGGTTCTGTGAAGTGATTATGCCTTGAATTCAGTGTAGAGAATTTTATCATCTGTTTAGTTTAGTCATTTTTTATTGTTCTAACCAAGGATGATATGTTGAGTGTTATTTTGATGATAATTCTTAAATTATACTAGAGGCCAGGGGTGGAATAATCTTGCTCTGATTTTGTTAGCAAAAAATTCAATTAATATCTCTAAGCTGAGTCTGTTTTGCTTGTGACAGTATTTGATGAATGATCTCTCCTGGTCTTTATCTCAACCCACTCAAAAAAAGCTTGCTGAGAAGCTGGATACACATCCAAACTGTTTTAACGTTGTTCTTCCTCTCCGCATTACAGCTACATTTGAATCTCAAGTAAGCCTGTGAAAGACAGGTGATAAAAAACACAAGTAAACCTTGTCTAAGAAAAAATTGTGCTTAAGAACTTCCTTGCCAATACATTTTGAAATTTTTCATTTTCCACATTTTTTCATGCACCTTCGACTTAAAAGCTATGGGGAACACAATTCAATTTCATAATTTCATAATAATTTCAAATTGGTTATTATCATACCTTTTAAGACTTTTCTACATATTAAAGTAAGCATAATNTTGTGCTCCAAGGTCAGGGTTTCATTTGGATACTCATATGTATTTGTAACTTACTTCGTACCTCATTTCTTTGTGTCTTATGAACATCTTGTGGTTGATGTCTCACTTCATCAACCATATATAGCTATGTGGTTTTTTAACCTTTTCCAAAACTTCTTGTAAAACTGAAGCTAGACAGCGAGATCTTCACAACAAAACTTGCAAGAATCGGGTAGAATCTGTCCGCTCTTCTTGAATGAATTTGGTTTCTTGAAGCATTTTACTCTACAACATTTTGATTTAAGCAAAAACATCCTGTAACATACACCTGTGTTACATGTGTACACCCATACGCTGTCCCTGGTTCTCATCAGCCTCATCTGTGCACTTACTTTCAGAGTGTTCAGGGTGTTGGTCCATTCCATGGAGCCTATCTGAGGTATAGCAGTAAGGAGTACACTTGTAGCCTTATTTGCATTCCCCTTCAGCGTCTTTAAAACTTTATCCACTGAAACCTAGAAATACAATACAACTGAGTTGTGTCTCTCAATTTTGATGGCACACATTTTAAAAATCCAAATAAATTTAACTCAGAACTGTAAAAGTGAAGCCTTAGAATATCACTCTTTATAGATAGTACAAATGTTTTTTTCCTCTGTGTATCATTTATACTTGTGCATTGCAAACAAATAGGAAAACTGAAGCACATTCATTGTTTTGCACAGAGCTGCAAAAGAAAAAACATCAGACCAATCAGAGGAAGACAAATCACACACACAGAATCCATGAGCTTCATACTCACAAACCCCCTGATTCAGACAACAGGAAACAAAAAAGTTTGCTAGTAGTGAGGCAGGTTTATGAAAATGAACGAGATAGCAACAACTGACTCTATTCTTATTTTTGCAATCATTCATCAGTAGTATCTCAGGGATACTAATGTAATTATGAACAGATTGTTCTTAAAAAGAACTTCTTAAGAACAATAAGTCATCTCTTATCAAGACCTACACATTCTCATCCAAATCCCTCAGGACAACACCAGAGGAAAAAAGTCTCACTCACTGCTTCTTCATGTTCCTTCCAGGAGTCATAATCTGTTGCCATGGCAATACTAGCGTAACTCATTCCAGCTTCCTTTGCAAGAATCACTTCAGGCACCGTAGTCATGTTGATAACATCAGCTCCCCAACTGCGAAACATACAGCTTTCTGCCCGAGAGCTGAAACGTGGGCCTTCAATTGTGATCATTGTCCCCCTGGAATGACACTGGAGCCCCAGTTTCTTGGCAGTCTCAATAAGAACCTGCAAAACATGCCAATGTCAAAGAAAGGAAATAATTCACCTCGTACACTGCTTTTGCATCCCACCAAAAACTTGCACACAAAAGAAGTTAGCTTTATACAAAGTAGTCATATTTCATATGACTACAGCTGTCCAAAACCAAAGATGAGTTTTGTTTTCTTCACCCAACAAGAAAAACTAATAGTCCTACCAACAGGGATGAACTTGAACTCATCTGATTTTGTTACGATCGGTCAGATTACTGCTTTCAGTGCAGATCAAGAAGACTGGGAAACAGAATTTTTTTGCACATTTAAGACACTGCAAGCAGAACTGCAGGTAAAAGTATTCCACTGAGCACTACATCATCACATGGTGGAGCAGACCCAAGGAAAACAGTAGTAAGAAATTTACATTTTGAAAGTGAAATTCTACAAGCACATGCTTCAAAGACTACCCTGGGACTCTGTGCAGAAATTATTACTACATTTTCCTATGCCAGTGGCTGAGCTGTATACTGGACATATAGCATGTATTTCCCATCAGGTTTCTTCTCCAACGAGAACCTCATATATGGCAGAATAATTTTTGACTTTCTCTCTTGGTAATTGGCCTGGATAATGCCAGTTGGAATAAGAGGATCCCAGCCTACATAAATGGAACTAGGAACCCATCACTGTCCTGAGTAGGAAAGTAAAATAACTATGATGACATCTATTTAGAATGGGAAATGAGAGGAGAGGAGAGGAGAGNTGGAACTAGGAACCCATCACTGTCCTGAGTAGGAAAGTAAAATAACTATGATGACATCTATTTAGAATGGGAAATGAGAGGAGAGGAACCACCAAAATTGTGGTAGGCCAGGAGGAACCTTCATAACACAGCAGCAGTGAAAAACCTAGTCTGACACCACTAGAAGCAACTTCTTAGCATCATGACTAAGGCCACACTGTTTTGCACCTTCCCTGCAAAATAGTGTGAGAAGCCTACACTCAATACAAACAAGATGCAACAAGCAGCAACAGCTCCAGTATGTTACATGACCTTGTGGGGTGCCTTCTCCCTGGCACATGGAGCAGTGGATTTTGTGGAGCAGCACAACAACATAAAGCTGGAGTACCCACATCTGCCACTGTAGATGCATATAAACAGGTAAGTCGGCACTGTACCTGGGTTGTGGCAAAACCTGGCACACCTACAGGTTGGAAAAAGTGATTGAGAGCAGCCCTGCTGAGATGGAGCTGGGGGCAACACATGATGAAAACCACAACTTGACCCAGCCATGTGCACTCCCAGCCCAGGCCAATGGGACCTGGGCTGCACCCAAAGCAGCGTGGGCAGCAGGGGAGGGAGGGGATTCTGCCCCTCTGCTCTGCTCTGCTCTGCTGGAACCTGCATCCAGCTCTGGGGTCCCAGCACAGGACGGACACGGAACTGTTGGAATAACTCCAGAGGAGGGCCATGAAATCGATAAGAGGACTGGAGCACCTCCCCTATGAAGACAGGCTGAGAAAGTTGGGGCTGTGCAGCCTGGAGAAGAGAAGGCTGTGGGGAAACCTCACAGCAACCTTCCAATATCCTGAAGGGTTCTACAGGAAAGGTGGAGAGGGACTCCTTGTCAGGAACTATAGCGATAAGACAAGGAATAACAGGCACAAATTGAAAGAGGGGAAATTTAGGTTGGACATTAGGAAGAAATTTTTTAATGTGAGGGTGGTGAGGCACTAAGACAGGCTGCCCAAGGAGGTGGTGGATGCTGCAACACTGGGTGTTCAAAGCATGGTTGGATAAGGCCTCGAACAACTTGTTGTAGCGGAAGGTACCCCTGCACATGGCAGTGGCAGTTGGGACTAGATAATCTTTAAGGTCCTTTACAACCCTTTAATATTCTGTGTTTCATTATGTGCTGTAAGTTGATCTAATATTAATCACACCTAATAGTTTATTGAGGCTATTAATTCTGAATATATATTCAGCTGAATGCTAGTTAATTACACTGTTTATAAATCAACAGACCTATTGAAATGACATAATCACAGGTGAGCAGTACTTTTCTCAAACTCTTTACAAAGTTCCACCTTTACTGCCTATAAGATGTTCTGTTGAGCCTCAATTTCTAAAAGCAGCAATACTCAAAACACCCTATATTATTCAAAACTTCTGAGAGAAAAAAACACCTCCATTTAGATTCTCATTTAATATACAGGGCATAAGCCAGCTAAACCAGATAATTTTAATGTATTTGCATAAATGCAATATAATATGAAGGTTTCAGATGTTTTGATGCAAAATTCCTTAATATGTTACATTCACAATTTTGGCTTTTTTATTATTACTGCATTTATCTATGAAATTCCTTTAAACTGGGATAAACTTGGCAGAAATTATCCCAATAATTTTCCAACATAGTTTCAGGAAAAGAATCTAAATCACTTTTATCTGGTATTTTCAAATGAAGTACAAATATTCCTTCTCAGTCTCACAAAAAGCTCAAAACCCACACGTTCTTTAAAAGATCTCTTAGGCTGATTTGACTGCACAGGCTAATGAGATAATGATCACAAGGGAGACTGGGAAGTACCTAAATGTTTTTTCTCTATTTCAAAAGGCACATTTCTCTGTTGGCTTTTCAAAAAATGTAAAACCCAAATAACATCTCTAGGTAGTTAACAACTGAAAGAAAACTAGTCTTGGCATATGTTTCCTGCAGTGTCAGGAAACGTCTTATTTATGAGCATTTACTTTTTTTAAAAAAAGACAGTGCGAAGTACTGCCAATCACTAAATAACACATTTTAGTCCTTTCTTAATAAATTCCTTGCATCTGCTGTGACAAAACATCATGCCTACAGTAGAACACAACTAAATGCCAACTAATCTTCGGTAAGAGCATGTGGCTAGGCTCTTTTTGCAAGAAAAAATGCCAAGTATTTTGAATAATTTACTGCTCAATGAAAGAAAGGCAGAAGGATGCACATGTATAATATGCAGTGGTTTGTTCTTTGTGAGACTTAAAATATCTTCAGCTCATTGTAAAACACCTTGATTCCCAGTGTGGATATCTCCAAACCACAATTAACAAAAATAGCACGTAATGACACTGAAGTGAATTGGTGACGAAAGCAGAATAGCTCAGTAGTCCAAATGTTTGTACATGCTCTGGGTATAGATTGTGCCACCTGCTTCATAATTCAGCTTTGTCTTGCTTGCAGAGAGCAGGTCTCTTAGATGAATATGACTGATTCTGTAAGTACTCCTGAAGTATGTGTACCTCCTTGCAGCTACTGATTAGAGCATTCCATAACACCACAAAAGATGCAGTGCAATCTTCACCTTCCTTTTTCCTCAACTCTAGAAATACACTAAGGTGACATATTTATTCAGATATACTCCTCCCAGATGCTTATAAAGGTGATGAAAAATAGAGAAGTGTTTCACACTCTCTAGTCTGAGAAGCCTGAAAATCTTGAAGTGACACAACTGATAGGAAGAACTCAGAATAAAAGGCAAATATAATTTCGCTTGTTTTAACGCTTAAAATCCCAAGTCTCGACTCTCCACCACCACCCACCTCCACAATGCATAAAAGCACAAATGCAATATTGCAATTTCTGTGAATGTTAGAAGTACTACTTATTTCAATATTTAAGTATGTAGAGCTTTATTCTGAAAAAAATTGAACTAAATTCTAATCCTAACTGCTTTGTTCACTTTGCTTTCTTGGATGGTCACTTGATAAAGATCTTCTGTCCTGTTATTAAGACTGTGGGAAAATCTATGTTGCCAACTGACTTCTTCAGCATACCTCCCCAAGGAAGACAGACACATGATCTTTTACTTCCCATGCCTTCCAAGTGTTACATTCATCCTTAATACCATAATGTATCTGAGAAACAGGATAAAGAGGTGCATATTTCTTTTGTATTCTAAGAATGCACAACTATATAATACGTCACAAATAAGTGCCATATAAACAACATTTCTCAACACTATTACAGAATTCACCAACCTCTCTGGTTTTGGTGCAGAACGGCTCAGCCATTGGAATATGACATACTCCTGAGAGAGTGCAATGCTGTCCATCATATAAAGTACAATGTCTTTTAGTTGTCCTAGAAAAGCAGAAAACTTGCTTATAGAGAACAACAGAAAGCAACAAATGGATACAAATCAAAAAACACAGCATCCCTGAGAGCAGAAGAAAAAAATCAGTACATGAGTGACCACTTGTAATGCTGTTCTGCCTCTGTACAAACCTTTGAGAACTGACCTGAAGAGTATAAAACTGTTACTCCATTAGCATATTGTCAATGCATTATGAAAATCTTTTGTTAACCAACACAGTGAAATGCTGCTTTTTTTTCTAAATGACACAAATATTGTGTCATATTGTGATATGATTCTACTGCAAAATAATCAGCTAATTTAATAGTCAGGCTTGTAACCTCTAGAGAAAAGTAAGCTTTAAGAAAAGGAAGGAATAAAATATCAATTACCATGAGGCTAATTGAAATAGAACTTATTCATATCACTGCATTCCTATATTGAAAGGATGGGAATTTACAGGAACAGCTTCCAGCATGAAGGAAGTGTGAATTCAACTAGAAAGACTTTGGAATAAGACGTCTTCACATTCTCAGAACGATCACACACACACACACACGCAGTGCCAGCTTCCAAGCAGAATCCTTTTTCTCTCTTCTTTCAATGGATGGCAATGGTCAAACATGTTGAAATTACCATCCAGCATGCCATTTTAGAACACATGGAACTGCCACCCACTACCACTTTACCCTCAAATGCATTGCCTCAAGCTAATCCCCCCAACTGGATGGTGCAAACTGCCTGGGACAATGTTCTCAGACACTCTCTTCTTCCTTGCAGTGTGTCACATACTGTGCTTTACAGGAGAAAATAAAGACAATAGCCAAATGCATCCCACAGTTGAAATACAAAGTATCTGCTGGTAATACTTTTTATAGCAACTCTCCAATAAAGTCACTAGGAAGTATTTAAAAGAAGGCTTTAAATAAAATTTACATATTAGAGTAGGTTTTGACAAAAAAATGCATCAGTAGGATAGTCTTAAGAATGAGATCATAAAATAGGAGAGAGACAAATTAAAAACATCTGGAAAATTAAAAGCAGCTGAAAAAATTCAGCTGTTAGAATCAGTTGAAACACTAAATTTTTTCCTTTATGGGATACTGTAAAGATGCAAATAGAATATATGTGATTTTTCACACTTTTCTATATTGTCTGCTAATGAATTATTTAGGGTTGGAGGAAATTATCAAAGCCACAATCCATTTTCTGCATTGTAGTATTTCAGATGTTGTTAGTCAGACACTCACAATCAGAAAAGCCCAAGGAAAGATCTCATCTGCATAAATATTAATATCTGACTTTCAGATACCCTGTGTTCTTTGAAGCCCCATCACTACATGGCCTCATAAAGAAATTCCACTAGGTTTAGCACCATTCATACAAACTGTATGGGACTAAGTAACAACAGTAAGACCTATAACTTCTCTGAGCAATGGATCATATGTGTTCACACTTAGATGATTTGTCTTCTGCATCTGTTGTCATTTAAACCCATCTGGAAATTAAACCCCACTAAGCCTCTGTACCTGCAGCAACAGTCACACTTTTAATCCAACAATAAGGTGGCTTTTGCTTCTTCTTTCTTGTTTCATCACAGTAACACAGGATTTTCTGGCAATTCTGACTATGACTGACTCTAGGAAGCAAAATACAACTCGAATAAATGAACAAACCAGTCATTTCCATCTGTGACAAACAACCCTCTACCACTTCCACCACCTTTCTCCTTCTTCCAGCAGTGCTGAATTATCAAACTATTGATAATTAAAGAACAAAATGTAAGTTCAGACTGGCATAAGCATATAAAAAGCAGTCTCAGTATGCTCTGCATCTTCAGGGACACTGAAAGAAAATTCTACGAAAAATTTACAGGGTGTAACAATACAGCAGTAATTGCAGTTGTTGTTTGTGTCACAGAGAATAGAAACAATAAAACTGGCAGCTGTTACAGGAAGCCATTTTCTGCATCTCCCCAACTGAGCTCAGTCATTCAAGTAAGTAATTACCATCTTGCTCTTCTCTTTCTAGCAAATATCAGAAGCAAACCAAAGAAAGTATGCAAAAGCCCCCAGTTTGTCTGATGCAGCCAACTGACTAACAGTACTGCAATTAATAGGAGTCAAAGGCAAAAGAAAATTATCCTAGATTTTTAAAGTACCTTTTTAAAGAAGAGAACAACTTTTGGACCCTACAGTAGCAAGTGGTAATTTTTGAATTTGGAAGCAAGAACACAATATATGTATTTTTGTACTTATTAAATAAAACACAAATAATAAGCATAAAGAAAGCAGAGACTACATACAGAATCAAACACTAGGTGTGGTAATGACCTGCAGAATTAGGCTCTCAAAAGTTTGGAGAGCTACTCAGTGTTTCAAATTTTAAGTCAAACCCATGCCAGGCAGAAGTCCTATACAACTCCTTTTATTGCAATCCTGCCATTAATTTCACAGTGTGCATGCGCAAGGAGAGCAAATTACAGTAGCTGCCTACAGTTTTCTGCTCAGTTATAGCTCTTCTCCCATTCCTATTCACTATTCCTTCTTTTTGCTTCACACATGTAAGGAGAACTGAGAACAGGAATTCTCCCTATTGAGAATATATGTGGAGAGAGCCCAGCTGCTAAAAGATACCTGGCTACCAGAAGGTGCTGATTTTAATGGCAGCCTGAGTAAATCCTTGACACCCAGACCACGTCTTCTTTCCTATGTACTGCCTGGCATGGGTTAACCACTATACAGAACCCACAATGCCATTCGAGAAAAGTAATTGACTGTTTTTGCAAATTTAACAAGTACCTTCTTTCCAAGACTATTAACACTGTTTGCATGACCATGATCTTTCACTAGAAGGTATTTCTGAAAAACTCCATCTTTTCAGACTTTGGTGGACAACTAAAATATTTTGTCCAATGAAAGTATCTCCCCACCAAGAGCACTGTTGGCATAATGACTTATATAATGCAATCTAAGACTGCTGTGAAGGGCTAAATGCAGATCTCCAAAGATCTGGCAGTCTAACATTCCCTGGCACAGTACGAGAAAAAGACTTGACACAGAAATTCAGCTGTCAAAAGAGAAAGACTATTACAATGTACTGTTTTTCAGAATTAAACTGCAAGCTGAGGATGATTTTTAGATTCATGTTACGTATCATTTTCCACACTGAAACACTTTCACATGCTTTTCTGAGAAGTGTTTTGGTTTCCTGATGGCATTAAACAAGTCACAACAAGTTTCCACTTGCCTACATCAAAACAAAAACTTACTTGCCCAAATGAGACATTGCTCATAAATAGGCTGTACCATTACTACTGGTAAACTCCCAATGAAAACAGAGATCACAGAACAGTTGAGGGTAGAAGTGGCTGCTGGAGGTCACCTGAAGGTCCACAAAAAAACGGGCTCTCCAGGTCCATATCCCGATGGCTTTGAGTATCTCCAAGGATGGAGACTCTGCCCCCTCTATGGGCAACCTGTGCCAGCACTCAGTCACCTTCAGTAAAGAGTGTTCACTGATGTTCAGAGGGAACCTCCTGCATTTCAGTCTGTTCCTACAGCCTCTGATCCTGGGTGCTGCTGGACAGAGCCTGGCTTCTTCTATGCACCCTCTCTTCAGGTATTTCTACAGATCAATGATATCCCCTGTGAGTCTAGTCTTCTCCAGGCTGAACAGTTCCACTGTCTCAGCCTCTCCTCTTAGGAGAGACACTCCAGTCCTTTAGCAGCTTCACAGTCTGCTGTTGGGCTCTCTCCAGTACATCCACGTCCAAATTGCACTGTGGAGCCCAGAACGGGATACAGTACTCCAGGTGTGGCTCACCACAGGCAAACAGAGGCTCTTGTCACTTACCCAGGAAGCTGCCAGGTGATAATGCAGTCAAAATAATGCAATGACCCACAATCATCCAAATCATGCCCCCAAAGTCTGTTTAATATCTTTCCTACATAAATCAGTATCAATACTGAAAAAAAGCATTGCCAGCAATACAGCTGATACTCACTTTTAAATCAACTCTAGTAATAAGAAGAAGCAATTTATATGGGGCTTGCCCCTGCAGGGTACTTAGTAATAGTAATTTAGATACACTGTATCTAAAATCTAATATTTCAGTTACACATGCAAAGAAAAAGTCAGCAAGCCAGAATCAGAATAGCACTGCAGTGCAGGGAAAAGGTCTGGGTTTACATGTTCAGTTGGCAATGAAATATTACCAGCAGCACCACAAATGCCTAAAGAAGCTGCATAAGCCATTTTAAATACTTCAAATTAGGTGGAAGACCCAAATAAGACTTCAAGATATAATATACCTCCAAGTATTAAAAGTAAATTTACCTTTAAAATGTGCAACCAGATCTCTGAATTATTGGTGTTGCTCATAAATATGGCTTTATTTTGCTCCCAGGTTTGCTTGAATTTTTCTAGTCAGATAATCAAGAAGGATAGGACTGGCTGGTGTACAGAGACTTTGGAAACAAATTTATTTTCTTATGATACTTAGCAAGTAAGATATGGAAGCATCTATTCTTGTTTTAGAACAACCTCCTCTCTTCTGCCACTGTGTTGCATTTATCTCCCTCGTGCAGGACCTCATTATAATGACATATATTTCCCTAGCTGACTCCTACTATGCTTTCTTTTCAGATCAGATTCTTCATAAAGCTTGGAATGGCCTGTGCTCTTCTTCATTTTTCTCTCCCACATCTGAGAACAGAAGATTTCTTTTACTTCTGAACAGTTTTCCCTATACTTTAGTTCATTTAGGGCCGTTCTTCAAAGGCTGGTACTTCTGTGTCTGTAAGAATGGAACTTCTTATAAGCACATTCCCATTTCCTACCATATTTTCTTGTATGGATCTCACTTTTTGACAGAAGAACTGAGGCTATCATCTTATTTTACAGAAACTTAATTTGTCCTCTTTTTCCCCCTTACTCACCTGTCAATGAACTGGTCAACTATGACAAGATCACCAGGTTGTATTTCCTCCCGTAAAGAGCCACAGGCAGTAGTCACTAATACATGGGAACAATTTTCTTCTTTTAATGCCCAGATATTGGCACGATAATTGATGTTTGATGGCATAATTGTATGTTGCCTTCCATGTCTGTAAAGATACATGAAGCAAGAGAGTAAAATAAATCAGACTGCAACTGCCTTCCTTCTCCCAAATAAGGAAAATTTCAGGAAACATATTTCTCCTGACAATACTGGAAGTGGAACTGACCATTTCAAGTTACTTCTGGCATATTTTGTTTTCCTAAATGTATTGAGCCTCTCTTGGATTTCAATTTAAGAAGCAGTGGTATAATTTTCTTTTTAAATGCAAAATTTTAAGTTCAAGACTGTAATAAAAAGAATTTTAAAAATACAATTCAAATGTACTTCAGCAGCTTCAACATTAAGACACGCATTTTTCTTTGAATCTTCTAAGTCAGTTCCATAGATTCTGAAACCCCTTTTCCACACACTGCGGGGAGTTCTTAAGATTTATATACACCTCCACAAATTTTTTGCCCAGAAGCAGAAAATTTGTTTGTATTCTCCCACACAAAGAGTGGCACATCACAGAACACTGTGTTCCTATCTGTCAACTTTCCAAAAAAAACAGCAGAATCATCACATTTTTCTCTTTGAAGTGCTCTGACAGCTTTCATAAATTAAAAGAATGACTTCACACTGCTTCAGTATTCTTTTGCACCAAGACAGGAAATACCTGGTCTTAAAAGCACATGCTTTTGTGCTATCTCTGTCTTTGCTACAGAAGCATACCACTTACATGATTAAACACATTAGAAAATTATTTTCAACCATGTAAGAGAAAAAAGGAACTTAATTTCTCAACTGATTTTTTTTCAGAGGCCAAAAACTCCTAAGAATTTGATCATTCAGGAACTGCACACAACATGATCAAGCATTGTCAGACAGGACTTCCATGCTGTCATTAACATTTCTGATAAGCTATTAGGCACATAGCCTTATTGCTTTATTACAGTTGCTGTCACAATCTTCTTATAGAATATACATGCCTTTTTTTTCTTCCAATCTGATTCAGAAGCCAAAACACAAAGAAAAATTTACAGATACCTTAGCTCTAAAAGTAAACTATAGGTTTCCATATGAATGGTCATAAATCCCACAGAGAAGGTAAACCATAGCCAAGTTGTTCATAAATCTGTGGCCCAAGGTCTAGTTTGAAGCAGTACAGCAGATCATTTGAGAAAATGAGAAAAATGTTGTCCAGGTGTAATAAACTACGTGAGCAAAGTCCATGAAAGATAAGGTAAACCACAGACAGAAGCTAATTGCAGAGATGGTTAACAGTCAACAGCTTTAATGGAAAAACACTGGAATAAAAAGAATCGGGGCCCTGAGTGGGTCCTGAGTGCCCTGGCCAGTCTCACCCTGGGACTCCACAGAAACTCCTGACCCCTGTGAGCCTGGGTGCTCCTGCCTCCAAGCTTGGGCTCCAGTCTTCACTCCTGGCCTGAGCTATGTCACAGCTTGCCAGTCCTCAACCTGGACTCCCCCACGGCCTTCAGACCTACGCTGTAGTTTGTTTCCAGAGGGGGATGTGCTTCAGACACGCTTCAGCCTCGTTTCTCACCTCCTACAGCTCCTGCCTGGATTCCCTGGATGGATCCTGTGCTTGACTTACTACTTTGACTTGGCCTTCTGATAGACCCTGCCGTCAGCACCTGCTCTGTCCATTCTGCCCAGATGCCGTGAACTGTGTCGGTATTCTTACACTTAATCCAGTATAGCATGTTGTTCCTAGACACTCATGGTTACACCAGTGTGAAAGTTCCACACATTCATCTGCAGATCCTACTTCAAGAGTCTCTTCAAGTATAGTAAAAGATGTCTGAATAAAAATGACATGGGAGGGGGGGAGAATTGCAGGGGATGCAGCCCCCTAAGCAGTAATTTTAACAGCAAGAGGACACAACAATCTAAGTGAATAATTTTGAGGAGTTTGCAGTGGTACCAGAGACATAGTTCATCTGGAAGCAGACACTTTCTCTATTTCACAAAGAAAATCTGAAAACACAGTGAGCAGATGAATTGATTAGTAAGGTTATCAGCACCACCTATCAGAGCAGGTGGCCTTGCAGGCTGCCATCCTTACTAAGGCTACAATCCTCACTGGATTTTTTTACCGAACCTAGACAGCATTTTTAATACTCTCAGACCTTGCAGCATCAAATTTGCTTTTGAAAAAACCCAAACTTGTGCTGGACTTTGCTAGCACAGAGCAAGATGATGTCATAGCAGAAATTCAGTTCATCTAATGAAAAGAGAAAAAATCTGAGAAAACTTAAAAACGTGTAATACAAACCCCCTTAAAATGCTTACTTACCTTGCTAAGAGCACACAGTCCACATTTTTGATCTTTCCCAAAATCAAAGCATCCGATGGCTGCAAAACAAGCACATTAAGAATGAATTACCGCCTGACAATCACATTACAAACCTTTACTACTACCTAAAAATAGGCACAACAGTTACGGAAGAAAATACTGGTTACCATTGCACTCCGAGGGTATTTTGAGCTCGGGTCTGTAATTTGATATGGCAGATTAGTAAAACAGATCAAACTTGAGACAGGAAGGATTTCCATAAATTTTCTGTGTTCATACTAACATTAACAGTGCAACTCTTTGGGGTTTGAAACAGTAATACTTTCTAATATATCAAAAGAGTATTTCAAACACAAAAATAGTAGCATGCACATGTTACCATCAAATTGGTTAGCATGACTCACTCTTTCCTGTAAACTTCAGTTTCTTTTTGCTAAATAAGTGCCATTCTCTTACTAAAGCCCCCTTCCAACATAAACATTTAATCTGTGCTTTTCAATAACACTCACCATTCTCTTCTCTGTCCCCTTTCTAACTTGGGCTCGCAGCAGGGAGTGAAGAGTTCTGGATTCCTCCAACCCACCTCTCATTCACCCCCAGCTTCCTGAAAAACTCACCCTTCTCTGCTGCTGAGAGTCCTGCTTTTGGGAAAGGATATGTGATACAACAGAGAAATTCTGCTGCATAAGTGGCAGAAGCAGTGCTGTATTTGCTCCACCCAGGGACTTCTCTTACAGTTACACAACAAGAAAATACAATCCTCCTGAGTACCAACCAGCCCGGACAACAGTACATTTTGACTTTAGCCGTACATGTAGGAACATACACCTTGCCACAGAGATGGGTCATCCTGCCCATGAGAGGCAGCCTCCAAGTCATCAACCAGCATTACAATAAATTAACTGTAATGCTCTGTGAGCTGTGTTCGCTCCCTGATCCTTCAGGGATCTGAAATATACTATGTCATAGCTTTCCTTTTTGTTGACACAGCTAGTAACAAAATCATGGTTTATTCACTGATCACAAGTTTGCAAGTGTCTTGACTCACACATTTGCATTTAGGAATGTTCTGTTGCCAGCCACTTGACAGAAAACAAATAAAATTATAATGCTAGGTGCAAGATTTCAATTGGCATTTAGTTTTACAGCTGTTGATTTTTTATACACTTGAAAATTTGCAGAGATTGACAATGAAGCAATATAGGAGTCCCATGTTAAAGATACCCATTTCTAACAAAAATATCACCTTCTACTTCCTATTGCACAGCTCTTTTTGGTAATTATTCGTGTGAAAGCTCTTCAAAGCACTGTAACTTATGCAATCACCAATGTTTAAATTCTGGCAGACACTTACTACTTCTTTTCAAAACAAAAGGGAACATTCCAGAAAATTTGTGTTTAGAACTGTAGTTATTCTTACTTCTTTTTTTTTTTTTACAAGCCTCCATTTAATATTAAAGTATTTAAGGGTTTAGTCTTTACCTTAAATATACTCTTCTCAAACATACATGGCTTTAAGAGTGAAATTTCACACAGGGCAGAAGTTGCTGTCTAGTGGTCAATGCAACTTGCCATTGCAATACTTCATAACACAGAAGGTTCACGAAAATTAGTATTTGGGATTTTGTTTTGTTCACACACACTTGATGTGTTAAGTAATAAGCATTTATTAAAACTGGGGACTTAAGTCCCCAAAAGACTACAAAAATACTCTTAAAAACTAAAGAGGATTTCAGCAAAAGTTCTTGCTTCCCGTCAAAAAGGTCAGTAAATTGAAGACTTGGCTGTTTGCTTTATTAGTAACAGATTAAGTTTATTGCAAGAGGTAGATTTAACTTTATATCCATTTTCCAAAGACTTGGGATAGTTCAATACTCATTCCCATCACAGAGCTCCACTGAATTCTGGCTTACATTGATGACGCAGAAAGCACACAACAGCTTTGCAATTCACAGGCCTCAAAACTTAGTTGCTGCAGCCAGGGTTTCCTTCCCTATCTGCTTGTATCATTGCACTCCAAAAGGCTTCAGGATGGTTGTGTAATAGTGCTGTCTGGCTGACACCTTTGTACTGATTTCCACAAAATGCATTCTGCATATTTTCCAGGTGATACACTGAATATTGTTTTGGCACATGACTTCTAGAAAAATGGAGAGGAAAGTAAATACTTGGAAAAAATAGAGCACTGCCAAATGGTGAGCGGACAGTTTAAGGAAAGAATTGCAGATATTGCGCCATGGTTCATTAAAAGACATTACATAAAGATCACACAATCACAACTGTGATTGTTAGGGTTGGAAAAGACCTGTGAAGATCTGCTAGTCCAGCCTTCCTGCCAAGGCAGGCTTGCCTAGAGCAGGTTACACAGGAACACATCCAGGTGGGGTTTGAGTCTCTCCAGCGAGAGAGGCTCCATGACCTTACTGGGAAGCCTGTTCTAGTTTTGCCACCCTCAATATAAAGAAATTCTTCCTCATATTGTGTTTTAGTTTATGGCCATTACTTGCTTATCCCATTGCTGAGCACCCCTGAAAAGAGTCTGGTATCATCCTCTGGGCACTCACCTGTGAAATATTTACATGTACTGACAAGATCAGCTCTCAGTCTTCTGTTTTCTAGACTAAGAAGGCCCGGCTTCCGCAGTCTCTCCCCATAAAAGAGACACTCCAGATTCGGAATCACCTCTACGGCTCTGCCAGACCCTTTCCAGTAGCTCCTTGTCTTTCTTATACTGAGGAGCCCAGAACATGGCACTCCAGATGTAGCTTCACCAGGGCCAGCTGGAGGGGGAATCACAACTGCTGGCCACACTCCAGCTGCTGAACCCCAGGACAGCATTTGCCCTCCCGATTGCAAGGGTGAACCTGTCATCCACTACCCCAAGCTCTTCTCCACAAAGCTGCTTTCCAGCAGGTCAGCTCCCAGGTGTGCTG
Source organism: Bombycilla garrulus (assembly GCA_013400315.1). Lineage (NCBI taxonomy): Eukaryota > Metazoa > Chordata > Aves > Passeriformes > Bombycillidae > Bombycilla > Bombycilla garrulus. Next base: position 207,976 of record VXBU01010436.1, on the reverse strand, counting down.
GCACTTGGGGTTATTCCCACCCCAGGTGCAGGACTCTAAACTTGCCCCTGTTAAACCCCCTCAGGTTTCTCTATGCCCAATTCTCCAGACTAAGGTCCCTCTGAGTGGCTGCAAAACCTTCAGGTGTGTCAGCCACTCCCCCCAGTTTTGTGCCATCTGCCAACTGGCATAGGGTTCATTCTATCCCTTCATCCAGATTCCTGGTAAAGAGATTGAGTAAGACTGGACCAACTATTGATATGTGCATGAAGTTATATGAACAGGTGTTTCAAACTATGTGCTAACCATGTAACATAGCTAGGGTTATACTTCCATTTTGCTTCCTTTCTCCCACAAAGTCTTTCCAAGTGCTGTACCTCTCTGTTATTATCTCAGTCATAGCCAGGAGTGATGATAAATAAAGACTTTCAATAGAACAATTTGAAATCAATGCTCTAATCCTGTATTTTTCAAGAAGAACTTAACAGAAGATCCCATAAATAGTTCTCAAACATTAAAAGTTCATAAATGTATTTAACTACTTCCCTCTTTTCACAAAATACAAGTTAAATATATATTACTCATTCTTGCAAAACAGAAAATAAATAATACAACCCTGGGCAATTAACTCCAAGTTCTTACAATAACAAACAATTGGAATAAATCCCCTTTGTCTATAATATAAATATGCATAAAGTACTGTTCACCACATGGTGTCTACAGAATTCATTTTTCCCTTGGTCTCACCTTAGAGGCTACTTGGAACGGAAAGCAGAATGAACACAGAACACTTGTGATGAAAAAGTATTTCAGAAGTTCTTCAAGCTTCCATTCAACCTAGTTGAACTAGTTTAGGAACTAAATGATGTACATTGTTTTGGGGAGGTAGAAGAGGAATTTAAGTCCTATGTTATATGGTCAGGTTTTTCTGATGCATCAGGTTTTTCCGATGCAAGCAAAAAACACCCAGTTGAAAGGTGGAACTAATGCCTGCTTTGTTTGCCAGATATACTTATGACCAGAAAATGACACGGAGCCCCTAGAATAATCTTCTAAAGTGGGAAGATTTCTTGCCCACCAGGGAAGATGATTCAGAACGAAGATCTGCCACCCAGAAAGGAAGAGAATCTAACTAAAAATATAATTTGAACAAAGATTTTTAGGAGCTTCAAAATTTAATGATGAAGACAAAATTGCTTGGAACAGCATCTATTATCTTGCAGGAGACTAACATTTTCTATATCTGGAGACAGAATCTCCAAAGGTTTTGGGATATTTTCCACAGAATACCAAATTTCTGATGTACTGAAAATGGTGGAAGTGCACAAAGGAGANTTGACAGATCATAGGAAGACCAATGTCAACATACAGAACAGCAAAAAAGTGTCATAATAGTTTCCTTTAAACTTTTCCATATTTTCCACACTCCTTAATGCTAAATTTTGTAGTTAAATGATTCTTAGGATTCAAGGACTGTGCAAAGAAAATGTAAGCTACTATTAATCTTTTGAAAGAAAAGAAAGCAGCATTTTTCATTAAAGAAAAATCTATTTTGCTGCTGTCAAATGTCAAAGCTGCCAAGGAACATGTATCCCAGAAAGATTTTCAGCTAAAAATCTTTTGGTATATGTTTCCTTGCCTAGAAACTTAAGATTTAAGATTTAAGTAAAGTGGAATTGTATGCTTTGTATTTTTACATGACAGAAGGAAATGGACATACATTCTAGTAACTATGCCTTGAAATTTCCTTTTGACTTTCATTCATTTTCATTCTTCCTAGTTTTGCCTGAACTAAACTAGGTTGATGTTTCATCTCAGTTTCTCTTGGTAAATAAAAGCCCACAATATTCTGAAGTTTATTTAAATTAAGCCCTTTACTTCTTAAAATTTCAGGCAGATTATCTCTCCACTGATTTCACAGCCCTATGAAAAAATATCTTTATGGCAGAAAAATCACAATTTGGTTTTATTCCAGTAACAATCAAGAACAAAACATTCCTTCAGGAAAAAATAGTAACAAATCATAAACTTCTAAACTTTTCCAGGAACACTTAAATAGAAATAAAATTTCCCTCTTGCAATTCAGCAATAGCTGCTCCTCTCAACAATGTAATTCTAAAACAAGAGGTAGGTTGTGTAACACTTCCTTCCTGAATACTAAGTAGTCTCAGCAGCAAAGTAAGCGAATATTGATCCACCTAATAATACCAATTGAATTTGAGTCTTGTTTCTGCTTCTGAAAAACTGAAATCCATTGCACTTCGTTCAACTGTAACTCGTGAACTAAGCTGTGCACATCTTATACTAAGGCTGATCCATCAGGTGCTGAACTGGAAACTGCAGTGGCTGAAGTTAATGTGATTCTACACAGGAGGAAATCTACATGAAACAGCCACCAGGTCAATGGCCTGGTTATCAGAAGTTCAGATCTACAGAGAGAGAGAAGAAAGACAGGCCATTACAGGTAAAAGAACAAAAGCGTCCTCTTTGGCTGCACTGTCTTTCTTTGACTGCGACCTGACTCCATTCAGGTCAGCTTTACAGTCCCAGTTCAACTTAGGACATTATCTCAAATTCATGCCTGGATTCATACCATGGTATCTCAGTTCCATTCTCATTCCCCTTGCACAAAATAAAAATATTCATGAGCTCTTTTTTTCTAAGTTCAGCCTATGCTAAATGCATAACATGCAGGCTCAGACACAGGTAGTCCATTGATCAAGGTTTCTCACAAACCACAACAGGCACCAGCATTAATTTCCTGCTATTTATGTTGCACTCCATGAAGAAAACAGAAGAGAAGACACTAGATAAGCTACTTATCAGTGAAAAAGACAGCAAAGTAAGGAAGCCTTCCATACTGACCAAAGGTGTATGGCTGAAGACTTTTATCACTCCTTTGTGCAGGAGTCATCCTGCAAGTACTCCTACTCTTCTCAGGAATACTGAACCCTACTGTAGGCCACTTACTGCACTGCAGAATTTGCATCCCCCAAATTCTGTGCCATCTCAGTGCTGTGACAGAATAGACCTTCAAATGCTGGACTGCTACTGTGCCCTTAACTCTGATATGAACAGAACCTTGTGAGGGAGAAGTGTTCCATCTGTCCTAGATAGGAAAACTTCAGTTAATATCTGCTATAAGCATAGTATAACTTTTGCTTTGTCAGCAGTCTCCAAACACATCCATGTTGTAATGAACATCCACAACTCTCAAGAAACAGGGAATGCAATGGAAACTGGTTTGGTTTTGCCAGCGGATTCTCCTTCAGGCCAAAACTGGCTACTTTTGGAAACCAGACTACAGAAAACAGAGGAGGTAAGTTCATTCTATTACAATTTGTTAACTAATTTTGAAAGATGAGAGAAAAGTCAAACACACTGTTCCGACTATGTTTTCATTTCCTTTAATATTTACCTCCCTCCTCTTCCTGAATGGTGTGGATACAAATTCCTCTTGCTCTTTACACTCCATTTTAAACCATTTTTGAGTGGAGGCATGGATTCAGTTTTCAATCACACACCATACCACTGAGTTTTCAGGGAAGCTTCCAGTCACAAAATAGCACTTGCCACCAGATACCAGTTTTTTTTTGTATGTACGCCAGCGTACACTGGTAGAATGCACAAGATATAATTAAATTATAAAGCACCCCAACTCCACAACATGATTACCTAAGAACCAATTCTTCTATGAGCTTCATGTGACAACCAGACATCTCTCCCCCTTGATTTCCTGCCTATAAAATTCCCTCATCCTTCGTCTTGCCGGTTTGTACCACAAATGCTCTGTGCTAATTATCCTTCAAAATGCACCCAGTGCTGTGTATAGAGCACCAGCCCTAGCCACCACTCCCTTCTGCTGAGGAAGAGGACAGAAGAAATGTAAAGAATTGTTCAGGTGTACTGGTGTCACAAAAACAATTTCAGAGCTTCATTTTCAAATAATTTGGAAATTATTTGGCTACAAGCATGATCCTACACTGGCATGTAAAACATAACTCATTAATTACAGGGAAAATGCTGACTCATATATCTCAAGGGACAGTTTTCTGCAATTCAGAAAGGTTCCTGGACTGATCTGACAGATAATACAGGTCACATGCCAGTACAAATTTGAAAGAGAGGGTTTATCCCAGGATTGTAAATTCAGCAGTGAGTTTCTAAACTCATCCAATCTATAAATGAGAAGAGTTATAGTCTCCTTTGCATATAATTTTTGCAATACTACTTTGCTTTTACAAACTAAAAATTCCACAATACATAGCAACTAAAAACAGTTGTGCCAGCACCTCTTTTATACAATCATTTGCAGTCTGAAAATTCTTAAAGCATGCAAACACCGTGAAAATTGGCCAAAAGTTTCAGTAATAAATAAAATGGTTATACATACCTTGCCAAAAGGAGTGTCAACATATTTTTCTGTCCTTCCTTCTAAGATATCTGGATCATCCAGGCCAGTTCCACCGATAATTCCAATCTTACAGAGAAAGTACATATTAGTCTTCTTGCAATTCACATTTAACTGCATGCCTGAAAAACTAACCAGGCAGCCACAAGACGAGGCTAGACTACAGATCAACAAAGCATAATATGCACACCACACTTTTCCAGAATGTAAATTTCAAATATATGATTTTAAACAACTGTATTTAGCTTGCCAAATTCTTACCCCATGATTCTCCTCTTTAAGACACCAGATTAAAAAAAAAAAAGGCAATTAAAAAATGCACAAAGATGTACCATTAAACACGTATTTCCAATATAAAAATTAAGACTGCTATTTGGGAATGCCTGTAATGAGTTAGAAATACATGTAGAAAGTCCATTAAAACAATGGCTTCTTGTTTAAAACTGATGTCACCATTTATCAAACACAAAGAAAATGAGCGCTTCTTTTTTTCCTCAATGCAACCAGTTGTTGCAAAGTCTGTATCACTTTCAAGTTGAATCCACATCATGACTGATTTGCCTTTCAGGGCAGAACAATATCTGAACCGCTCTTAACATAACTTATTACCACAAAGACTGAAAACTTCCCAAGCATAACCTTCGTACTTCAACATAAAACACCCTCCTTCCGCAACACACACAGAGCTGCTTCTTACTCTAGCTTTTTCTTACTTTCACATTCCTAGAGAAACCTTCTGTTCAACCACTGTATTAGCTGCCTCATCAAGCACTTCTTTTCAGCAAGCAGAAGCTCTGTGATATAAACACCTCTCTAACAAAGCTCTCCACAGCCGGTGCTGTAAACGCTGATACGATGAGATAGTTTTACAGATCTCCTACTTCCTCCTGCTACCCCCCTGTGGAGCACGAGAAGAAGTGCAAAGGAAAATAGCAGTACTAACCCACGTACTCCAACCCTGAATATACACACAAGCTTTTGGGAAGACCTAGATCACTGTTTGCAGTAGTATCGATGGGTCTGTTCCCATATTACTCGTGTTGCTTAGCAATCCGACTTGGATTGCTCATGAAAATCCTGAAAACTACATAAACTTTAGGATGAATAACAAATTGCCTTAAGAATCATGGAAGTTACGCAACGGGAACAATCACAAAACTCAAAATCAACAAAATACTATCTTTAACACTGATCATGCCTACATTCAGTAAACACTACTGAATAATGTTTGCTACTGATGATTGCCACATTAACAGAAGACAGGACCAAAATGGTGCCTTTTAAATGTATGTCAATCTACAGGGAAAAAAAAAAAAAAAAAAAAAAAGGCTCCTTCAGCAACTTTACTAGTTTTAGCTGGGTATAACACCTGTTTTATTAGGGCCCTATGATTTGCATTCAAAAGGGAACTAAACTTTTGCATCTAGCAAAGTGAAAGTTATTGGAACTGAGGAAAAGTGTGCAATGCTGAAAGACAGCAGCTAAAGATGAACGACATAAAAGTTACTTTGGAACTGCAATGCTTTAATGTTATAAACACACAGATCCATTACAGTACAGAAACTCCTGTACAGAAACTAGCATTCCTGGCCTGTGGCAGCATAGGCCTCATGTGGTTGCTCTCAGATTTATTCTCAGGCTCCATAACCCTGCTGCTGCAGCGGCATCAATATGTGCTTTGGCTGCACTGTTAGGTTCCTGTGTAGGAACAGCCATACTGTCAGAAGCGGCAGACTGCAAGGAGCTTGCAAAATACTCACAGAAACCCCTTCTTACCTGCTGCAAACTTACCTCAGTGGTAGTCTGGACAACCCTCAGGCCACTAGAGGCAACACTGGCTAGAGAAATGCTGGGTTCACTCATAATTCACCAGAGAGCTACTTCAGTGGAAGAGAAGTTAGGCCACCAGAGATTTCTGAAGTAGCTGCTTTTCCAATCATGTAAGGTCAACCTGGAGCTGGCAGCTCTAGTCCTAAAAATTCATTTTACCTGGCAATTATTTTTCTTCCAGTTTACATTATCTCCAGAAATACTATCTGCATCTGGGAACTAGACACAAAAATCTGAATCTATACTAAATTCTACTTTCCAAACCTTCTAGTGAATTATCAAAACGAATGCAGATGCTCTAAGGCTCTGTGAGAGAGAGATATCCAACATTCTGGTTCTGGCCAGGACAGGATTAATTTTTGCAGTAGCCTGGGAGAGCCATGACTAGGACCTGGAGATTATTCTGTATGACTTCACATAATTTTCCAGAAACAGGGGAAAGAGCCCCGGGCCAGGGTAGCATGACAATTAGGTATTTTTGGGCTCTGCACAGTGGTGAGCAGTTGCATATTAGCTGCTCACCTCTCTTTATTACATAGTTGCTGTTACTATTTGTTTTCTTATCTCACTGTTGTTTCCAGTAAATTGTTCTTATCTCAACCCATGATCTTCATCTTTTGTGCCCCCAGCTCTCCTCTCATTTTGCTGCAGGGTGTGGGGATATGTGTGGTTTGGAGTGGTTTCAGTGGGAACACTAAATCGGAGAGCACCATGTCTAAACCACACGTCAGGGGAGCCGAGTTCTATTCTCACTGACCAGCCCAGGTGCTGAACGTATGGGAAGACAGAGAGGATGTGACCAAGGAAGGACAGTTTTGCCTTTCCTCAAAAGCCAGAGGACTGACTCACACCTAAGAATAACTTCAAAAATGGAAAGATGTAAGACTGTATTCTCCATTCCAGACTTTGCATCCTACAAAGGGACTCAAAGGATATAACTTCCAAAAGTTAACAGAGGCTGTATCAAAGGTCATCTGGAATTAAATCTCAAGTAAAATGGTATTACAGTAGAGTGAATCTGAAACACTGGGATGAAGAGCAACAGAATTGAAAGCTAACAAAGAATTATCACACACAGGTAGCTACAAAAATCAAACCTGTTTCTCTGTGGAAGTCCAAGTAACAACCACACTCAAGTGTATGTCTTTCTTCAGCTGGCGTTTGGTGAACTTCTCCAAGTAGGTTTAACCCAAACGCATAGAGGTATCAGTGCAGTAACAGCCTATATTTGTTTATCTGCCGGTCTTAAACACTAGCACATGCCATGAACACCTACGGGTCTTTTTGACAAATAACCACCAACAAACCCTTCTGTATTCCTCTCCTCTGTTTTGGGGACCCTTCTATATTCCTCTCTTCTGTTGTGTGGATACTGAGAAAATGGTGAGAATGGCATTACGAACAATTTTGATTAAAAGGAGAAAAACATCGAGCTGCATATCATTTGCATTTAAGAAAATTGAAAACAGGTTGTAACTGTGTTCTACACACCAAAACGACTGGGATTTTTCTACTTCACCGCAGAAAAAATAATGCATAGTTTGTGAAAACTCAAATTTCAGGCTGACCACCGGCCTGTTTGCACCTGGTGCCATCACTGCTCTGAGTAGCTCTTTAAAGACACAGGAGACAAGTCTTAGGAGATGAAGTTTTGCACTGCTCACTTCTGCCTAAACTCAGTTTAAAATACATTCAAAAACAGAGCCCACAGCTACAGCCCCGCCACGATCCCTCTCACTGATACACCCAACACACCGCACGCGGGTCAGATACCCGGAAAGGGAGATTTCTTCGGATTAAAAAAAAAAAAAAGAAAAA
>VXBU01010436.1:143573-191006 GCA_013400315.1 Bombycilla garrulus | reverse complement strand
TTCTTAAGACAAGGGTTTTGCCAAACCTTCCCCAACTTTCCTTGGGACAAGGCACAAGACAGGTTTAAATTTCAATTACATCAGAGAATTCTCAAGAAATCTAGAAAGCAGAAGGGAAGTAGCAGAAGACTGATTATCTCTGTAGTTGATTTGCTTGAATGAAACAGGAGCCTAAAACCCCCATGTGGATGAATTGTTTAGCAGGTTTCTGAGCCCTGTGGAATCACCACTGTGCTTCTAAAAACATCTTTTTTCTCCTATTTTCTCATTTAACAGGAGAAGATTTATTTAACAAGATCAACTTCTTTTTCTAAACAATTAATAGAAATCTTTAGGTGAAGAAAGGGGCAGGGTTATCCTGTGGTGATTGGTGTGTCTTGTTACTCTAATGAATGACCATTTGAGTTTAACAAGCTTCAGCAAACTGAAAAACTGTTACCTGTGTGCAACCTGCAACCATAAAGAAGATTAGTGTGCTAATAGTCCTGCCACGAAGAAAAGACACAGGTCTAGAAGGAAACAATGCAGAAATATATTGCAGACCCCTTTAGGTATGTTCACAGAAGGTCTTGGATTAGAAGTTGTGCAAAATTTAAGAGTTTGTGGTGGGTTGACCCTGGCTGGATGCTAGGTGCCTACCAAGCCATTTTGCTACCTCCTTCCTCAGGAGGACTGGGGGAAGGGAGAAAATAAGATGGTACAAACACACGGATCAAGAATAAGGCAGTTTAATAAAATAAAAACAATGGTTACACATGGAAGCAGAGGAAGACAATACATTTTATTCTCTACTTCCCATCAGCAGGTAATGTCCAGCCACATCTTGGGAAGCTTCTGCATGTGCAATTGCTGTGGAAGACAAACATTGTTACAACAAATGTCGTCACTCCCCCCATCCTGCCCAATACTTCCTCCTCCTTTCCCTTAGTTTGTATCGTTGTATTTCTGACCAGACGTACTACGATATGAAATATTCTTTTGGCTAGTTTGGGTCAGCTGTCCTGGCTCTGTCCCCTCCCAAAGTCTTGCTCGTCCTAGCCTAGTGGTGAAAAGAGAGGCTGGTGCTGTGCCAGCACTGCTCCACAGCAGCCAAGGCACTGCTGTGTTGTCAGCACCTTTCCAGCTACTAATGCAAAGCACAGCACGATAAGGTCTGCTGTGGCAAAATTAACTTCATCTCAGACAGCAAATACAGAGCTTTAGTGTAAGGGACCACATGGTTGAAGAGCATGCCTCCCAGTCCTGAAACAGGATATGCCACTTTTTATCAATTAAGGTAGGAGCTAAAACATAAAAATATTGTTGGGGTGCATTGTGGAGCTAGGGTGCTTCAGCTGCTAAATTAAGACACAGAGATTACAGAAATAATTATCGAGACCTTATTTAGAAAGTACTTAAAGTCACTTAAAGCCTGTAGTGAGGCTCTCAGGAAACCATTTTCAACAAAAATGTAGAAAAACTTCTTATGCTACAACAGGTCTCAGGATTCCATGACTCATTTGAATTGCAGAAAGGATGACTGGTAGAATTAAGAAAGGTTGGCAGAATAACAAAATAAATGTAAATTAATGTGTGAGCAGGCAGGACATGGTGTGTGGGTGTACATTCTGAGGGTCTGAATGTGCTGCTTACTATTGTGAAAAAGGCACAAGTTCAAATGGCAGAAGTGGAGGGTTTCAAAAGCTCTTGGCAAAGAGCTCCTGACTCAGGGGGAACAAAAAAACTTAAAACCCATCTGAAAACAAGGAGTAAGTGCTCCTTTATCTTTAGTATTATTGATAGCGGAGTCAGACTTTTGAGTGAAGTTAGCCTAATAACAACAGCTTATTATATAAGATGAAAGGTATTGGCTATGGAAGGGAAGAAAAACAAGCTACAAACTAGAATACACAGCAAATATGATGAGCTACTTTGACCTAGTTATCTAATTTATTTTTCAGCTGATATTCTTGTTAGGGGAAATTTCTGTTTAGTTATCTCTCTAAGCCAGCAAGAACTTGAAAAGGAAGGAAGGTGTTCTTGCTATGAGTTCATCGTCTGCATTGCATGTGCTCTGATGTCCTGGACCTCAAAGGCAGGTGACAAGACCTATGGGAACAGAGCATGTGCTGGTTTCATGTGAAAGGATCTTTGCACTTCTTACAGGGAGAAAAAAGAAAAAGGCTTGTGATCCTTACAGACAAATGTAGTTATTCAATGGTTTCTGGCCTCTACATTTCTCTGCAAAGTAGAGCAAGGAGGCATGTGGGGATAGAAAAATATTAAGTATTGCTCCACATAGTTATTTTAGGGAATTTTCCTGGAGAGAACTGGACATATTTGACGATTATGCCTCTCTGTTTATCTGCACCCTTCTTTCTCACCTCCTCCTATTGACTTTTTACATTACTGTCCAATGCTATTCCAATCCAAGACGGACAGAAGTCTCAAAGATACTGGTTCCTTTGAGACTTGTGGAAACATGTGGCTGGGTGGAATAGGGAGAGACAATTAATAAGCGATTCTTTCAACATCTTCTTCCAAAGAAGAAGGCTAAAGCATTGTAGTTTTATTACTAAAGGGGAAAAAAAAGTGCTGAAAACCAATCTTCAGATTTCTTTTAGTTAGTTACATTCTGGCCAAAGGAGCAACTGGTACCCGTTCTGAACAGTGATAATATTTTTCATCTCTGTAGTATGTAATGACTGGACAATATAAAATAAAGTGTAAAGTCTGGAAAAAAAATTTCTTATTGATTTAACCCACAAGCTAAGAGGAGGAAAAAATGTATCCTTGGGCAGTAGGAGTACAGATTGACCCCACTACTTTTTTATTTTCTATTAGCACATTTAATTATTTTTGTACTTTTTCCCTTCACTGTCATTGTAAAGTTCAGATCATATATTCCTATCTTATAGAATCATATAATTATTAAGATTGGAAAAGACCTTTCAGAAGAAGTCCAGCTATTAACCTAGCATCACCACTATGACAACCATCAAACAATGTCACCATTAAACCATCCTTCTCATTTTCCTTTTTTTTAGGCTTCTGTTTTGCACATTTTGTTCTGTCTTTACAATTTGCCTCATGAATTCTTCCACATTTATTTTGAGTTTTCTGGAAAAAAAACAACAACAATAAAAACAACAATGAAGTAAATGCCCAAGAAAATTGGAAAACTCCCAGATTTTCTGATAACAATTTGATGCACAATGCCTTACTCTGTTTCCAGTACTGTGGCAAAAACATCTGCGCAACAAGCTTTTTCCAAGAAATTATGCACTGGAATAAATTTTACTTTATGTAGTTTCTGTGGCTTCATGGTTTTGTGTTAACATTGTGTAGGCATTCGATCTTACTGATTCCAAATAAACTACTCGCTGCCTGATGAATTTTCAGCAAACTTACCTGGCCATCATTTGGCTGTCTTCTTTCAGCCTGGGAAATGCTTCTTATTACAAAGCAACTTTTCTGAATAGGCTGAAGAAATGTATTTGATATTTAAATATTCTGTCGATCTCTCTGATCAGCTGTTAGCTGCATGACAACATCATAATATAATGCTAAACAGAATGAGTAGTTGCTGTTTGCTTGATTAATTAGTAGCTCCTGATTAAAGATTGAAAAACCTAAGACATTATTGTAATTCATAAATGTGTGGAATGTCACTTTGTGCATGAGGAGAAAAAAAGGAAAACTTTTTTTAAGGAAAACTGTTCCATAAACGGAAGTTGACTCAAATATTTCGATTTTGGTCAGTTCATCAACTGAGGCTTATCCCACTGCTCAGGGAGAGGAGTCATTCTGCTGCTGCCCCCTGGGGTCCCTCCCACAGGAGACAATTCTCCATGAGCTTCTCTGATGTGGCTCCATCTCACAGGAACCAGTCCCCCACAGACTGCTGTGGCATGGGTCACTCTTCCATGGGGTGCAGTTCTCCAAGGATGGGCTGCTCCAGCCTGGGGGTAGGGCCCTTCTCTCCACTGGGTCTCCCATGGGGTCACAGCCTCCTCCAGGCATCCACCTGCTCTGGTGTGGGGCTCCTCCATGGGCTGTGGGTGGATCTCTGCATCCCCTTGGATCACCACAGGCTGTGGGTGGATCTCTGCATCTCCATGGATCCCCAGGGGCTGCAGGGGCTCAGCTGCTTCACCATGGGCTGCAGGGGAATTTCAGCTCCAGTGCCTGGAGCAGCTCCTGCCCCTCCTTCTCCACTGCCCTTGGTGTCTGTAGAGCTGTTCTTCTCACACGTTCTCTCTCTGCTCTTCTCTAGACAAAACCACAAATCTGCAACCCCTTTTTGTTTTGAATTTTTCTTAAATCTGTTATCACAGAAGCATTACCATCATTTCTAATTATCTCAGTCTTGGCCAGTGGCATTACCATCTTTGGAGCCACCAGGGACTGGCACATGGAAGAAGCTTCCAGCAGCTTCTCATAGAAGGCACCTTTATAGCCCCCCGCCCCCCACCAAAACCCAATAAATTTACTTAAAACATTCACCTCCTAATTACCAGTTGGTACTATGATTTGTGTACATTTGTATACAAATCTGGAATGACTTTTCTAGGCAGAACATATTTCATCACATTGATGGAGCTTGAGATCTGTGAGGGAAGAATACCATAATTGAATGGTAAAATTATTGATAAACTATAGTAAAGTAAGCAAAATGTGTAATTAATATAAGCTATCTCCATAGTAATACATAAAGCTCAAGAAAATGTGGAGGATCTGGAAGTCTTCTTACATGACACAGACATATGGTTGTTACTACCAAGATTTGTTAGCAAGACTTCAATGATTACAGGTTGAAATTTTTGGCGGAGACCTATTTACCAACTGGTAAAAGAGGATCATTAGTGGTATTATGCTGATTTTATCCAGTTTATTGACAGCTTAGTTATTGAGGTTATTGAGTCTTGTAAATGATAAAGTGGTGGATAGATTTTTTTTTTTTTAACCAGTAAATTCAGATTTAAGAGCCCATGCGTTAAAGGGTCTAAAATGCAAGGGTTATGAGGAACAGCTGAGGGAGCTGAAGTTGCTTAGCCTGGAGAAAAAGAGGCTCGGGGGACAGCTCATCTCTCTCTACAACTACATGAAAGGGGGCTGTAGGGAGAGAGGGGTTAGTCTCTTCTCCCAAGTAGCAAGTGACAGGATGACAGGAAATGGCCTCAAGTTTTTCCTGGAGATGTTTTGATTGGATATTAGGGAAAATCTCTCCACTTAAGGGTGGTCAGGCACTTGAACAGGCTAGAACAGAGGAAGTGGTTGAGTCACCATCCCTGGAGGAATTTAAAAGATGTGTAGACCTGCCACCAGCACTAATAGAGCTTTGGATAGTTCCCTTAAGTTCTACTTCCTCTGTCACCAATATAATGCAAAAAAATGACTAATGCTGTGTGACAGCTCATTCTGGTAATGCTGGCATAAATTCAATCACCAAATGAGCAGTTAGTGTGCGCAAATGATTAATGATCTGCTAGTGACTTCTCTGAAAATTTGGCACATGCATGTATTAATGAGTGTACTTAACAATATGCAAATGTCAGTGTTCCCAAGAAAAAGTAGCTACAGTAGGGAGATATTTCTACACAAGTGTAGATAAAACATAGTAAGGCTACAATACTTTGTAACTGAAAGGCAGAAAAAGAAAGCTCAAATTCCTTATGCCAAAAAAATGGCTACTTCCTTCAAACGTATCTTATTAAGCTAACAAGTGTTTGAAGCATATGTGCAGTTTAAAATCTAATCTTAAAATCAATAATATATTTCAGGATAGGCCTAGCTTTCCACTCTGCTGTATGTTAAGATACCTTAAATTTTCACCAATTTTATTTTTAATTTGATGTTGTTGTTTTTTTGCCAAATTTTTTTAGAGTCAGCTTCCTGGGGAAAAAAAAGAGTTTTTTGTGGTAAGGGATAGGAGACGTAACATTACTCAAAAGACAGCTAGGTAATAGAGGGAGTCAATCATGCAGGCTGTAGTGCCCTCTGGGAACGTGACTCAGAGGTGATGGGAGCCATGGAACAGCTAAATTACAGGTTCTGCCTGGACCAAATACCCAATTTCTGCAGAAATGGGATGAAAAAAAAATAAGGTTTGGGGAAGATTTACTGTTCTTTATTTTATGGTTTTGTTAGAAATTCTAGCAAGAAAAACTCGAAATGTATTTATGCACGCAGGTGTGGAAAAAGGTACAATGTGTTGCATTAAGTGCAATATATTGTAAAATACAATATGTGATAAAATATATAGTAGTAAGCATAATACATTGTGTGATACAATATAATGCATTAGACTGTATGACAGAATGTAATGTATTAGGCATAACACATGGCATATATTTTACTAGGCAGTAGCCATGCAACTGCTGTTCCAGCAACTGTATTTAGCTTCATAGAGGGATCGTTACTAATTATAGCCCGGAATGACACTCATTTCCAGAGCCAGGGAAGAACAAGAAAATGAATATGTGAATGCTGAAAGGTCATATACAGGGAAACTGTTGCTCCAGTATTGTCTCCTATTAAGATCGTCTGGAAGATACTTTCCATTCAAATAAGGGTGGGGTTTTTTTCTTAGAAAATATCAATAAGTGTATATAAAACACAACCTGAAAGTAGATGAAATCAGGCTTGAAGTGGTCTTGGACTGACTGGGTTCTGGTTAGGTGAGTGGAAAAGCACCAGTGAACTCAATCAGCTGTGTCCTGAGGGAGTGACAGGGATGGGGGTCCTTCATTCCGAGTCCTCCTTCTCAGAACCTTCAATAATAACCATCTGCTGTCCTTGCAAAACCAATGTGATAGGTTATACACTCTGCTGTAGGTGTTTTGCTCTGCTCATCCCCAACTCTGCAACCACTTGGGTAGGATCAGATTTACTATCAATGCTTAGTCAAAAAAATTAACTTGGCCCACTTTAAATGGTCCATGCTATGTCACATAGCTCATTAGGTGACACATACTTTGTAAATTGCAAATGATATCAAGAAGAATCAAAGACAGACAAAATCTTTATATAAATATGGAAGAGAAATCACAATGTCTTTGGGGGTCTCTCTTTACAGCAGGGGAGAGTACCACTGACCCACAAAAAATCCTTAATATAATTTCACATATGTTAACATAAGAAATAGTTTTAGAATTATCAGTGGTGAAAGACTAATATGCAAATGTATCATTGTTGCAGCCTAACCATAAAGCCTTAACATTGGTACAGAAATCAGCCAGACAGAAACTTTCTAACACAGTTTTGAGTATTAGAAAGCAGCATTCTATAGTGCAGTGTGCTGGTCACTTGGAGAATCCTTCCTTTAACTGTGTGCCCTGAGCATTGGGTAAATGCTCAAAACTGAGTTTTTATCAAACACACCGATGATACACTCATTGACTATCCCTGCCTACTTGATGTATATTAGTTCATTTTACATACTCACACCCTCTTTTCGAAGTACTTATATGGTTCTTTGGGGTTTGTCTTCAATGTCCAGTGTCCTTTTTATAGTTGCCTGTTCCTCAACCTCCATTTTGAGTAAGTGCAATATCTTTGCTTTGCATGACTTCTGCTTTGTCAGCCTTGCAAAGTTAAGCTGGCATCCTGCTTGTGTTTTGCATGACTTCTGTTTGCTAAAGTTACATCCTTTGTTTCTCCAAAGCTGTGCTATTTTGTTCTGTCCTTATCAGAGTAAATTTTTTTTGTTCTACTCTCCTTATCAATGTATTTGCAAGACAACAATTAAACTGCTGATATTGCCATAAAGAGATTTATTCTTTTGCTCACTTAATGTGATTTGTAGAACTTAGGACAAAAAGTGCAAAAATGGCATGGTTAGGATGTGTAGAGCAATGATGAAAGCGGAGATCATCTGAGTGGTTTCAGCAGATGGTCTCCCCTGGAGAAGAGCTGCAGAATGAAGACATGGTAATAGGAAGATGCTATGATTTGTCACCTTTGGATCAGCTCAGCAAATGACTCAGTGATGATTAATCTGTCCAGAAAATGGAGTGAATGAAGGCCAGAGAGCCACAAATCATGTTGTCTAAGCAGCTTAATGGAAAACCCAAGGGTGGGGTCAGTAGAAGAGGGTCAGCATTGGTATCACCTGGTTGTGAGCATCAGCGGCTATGGTGGCTGTGCCCTTTAACAGATCACCCTGGCCATGTGCAACAGCTTGAGGCCTTAAATCATCAACAAGGATGATCAGGAAGAAAAGCAGGATCTTGCAGACCTTTTAGCACCAGAAAAATCCAGTGATTTGGGTGCAGCAATTGGACCTGTAGCAAGGTACTGCTAATTCTTCTGCATGCTGCTAAGACTGTTGTAGATTCCCACTGCCATCATTGAAATAATCTCTTAGTTAACTTAGAATTGAACAGTGCTACACCATGACTGTAAACACTGCTGTCAGGCTTGCATTGTATTAATATATTACAGTTGCATAAACTATCACACTGCATATGCTATTAAAGATCATTATATAGACCTGGCATATTGATAACTCCTTTTTCCTTTCCTGGGCAATACCTCTGCATGCTCATGCCTCCCCACCACCAGAGCTTATCTTGCTTCCTTGCAATGTAATTAATTTTCTGGATGAGTTCTGTAAAAATTTCTGCCAGTGCTCCTTCCACCCGCCCCTAGAGGCACCTGTCAGTTATGCCTTTAATACTGTGTCAGCACACACAGTGACATTCAACATGCTAGAATGGGCAAACAGTTTGTAGTGCCTCTCTAAAGTGCTCCAGGTGGTGTAAAAAGGGAAATGTAAATTAATTTAATTTAAAAAACCCATCAATTATGAAATAACCTGTTTTGCTCTTAGAGTGTTTTTCTCCCAATCCTTATCTCAACTCATGAGTCCTTCATTAAATATTTTTCCTCTCTCCTCTATACAACTCTAGCAGAAGAGGATGAACAAACGACGTTCATGGGTGCCTGGTGTTTGGCCAATATCAGCCCACGACACACACCTACAGGTATTTTTTCCTCTAAATCACCTGTTCCCCAGTAACTCATGTCTAACCCACGGCATAGCCTAGGGCATGAGCCAGGAATTGAAGTGTATTGCTTTCCTTTTCTTGTTCTCTAGTACTGGACTTTCTTAACAATATCTTAGCAGAGAGAAAGGGCTAGAAGCCCTTCTGGAAGCTGTACACACTACAGGCGTGCAGCTTGTGCTGTGTTTTACTGTCTGCTAAAAGCTCTACTGATATTATCTGAGTTCTTCAGTTTGTGACTTACTCCTTCCCTGCCTTTTTGCCTGCCCCTCTTTATGGGCTCTCTTGAGAGAAAGTCCTTCCTGAAGAAGAAAGAGAAGTATTAGATTTTCTGTTCTGAAGAACAACTACTACACTTCACCTTAATCACAAGCTCTTGCATGGGCTCACATTCCTTCTGCCTCTCTTTGTTTAACCTTCTCATTACCTGATGTGTATCAGTATTTGTCTATTGAAAAACAGGTACAAGATGCAGTTTACTGAGTGTGAAGGAGCATGGCTTTGAGGAGAGACACTAGATGTAGTGCTGACCTTTAAAATCTGTGTAAATTTGATCAATAATTATGTTTAAAAAAAATGTATTATTTGTTTTCTCATGGCTTTTTGTCTGAGGTAAAAAAGCTGAATTCTCCAAGTGGAGGGTAGAGGGGCGAGCAGCAGCCACAGGCAAGCAAAACTTTCTGAACCAAATGAGTAGTGATCAGCATGGAGCTTGGCTCAGAGTTCTGAGCCAGTCCCTCCTGTGTTTCTGGTGCCAATAATCTAAAAAAATTCTCTTCCAAACCACAAGTGACCATGACATGACCACAGCTGTTACATAGAGCAAAAATGGGAGGCACCAATGGGCTGAAAATTTCCAGTTTCCAGGCGTGATTGTAAGCTAGCCTGATGCGTCTGACTGCAAAAGTTTTTTGTACATTTGTACATTTCACTAGTGATTTCAACAGCATGATGATTGCAGAAAGCAAAGCTGATGACAGTCTGGGACAAAGATGTGTATCTGTTTAAGTGGGAGCACTTGGCAGAACATAAAGGTGTGCAAAGGGAGAGGGTGAAAGATGAGAAGACTTAAGTAAGAAAACTGATCCTCCTCTTCCAGAAGCCTTTGGATGGCATACTGTATGGCTGGGTTTTTTTTCTGACAGCTAACTGAAGACCCCACCGATGGGCACTGGGCTGTTCATAGCCCTGAAGCATATCCCAAGCCCCCTGGAGATCCTCACCCTGAGCTGTAAAACAGCAGCTGTGGAGCAGTTCCCCTGTGAGGGGCACAGCTAAAAAAAAGCCAGTTTTATGTGGTGCAAAGCGCTATATCCCCTTTGCTCCTTCCCATCACATCACATCAATCACATCACATCAGGAGGGGAAAACCCTAGCTCTGATGGAAGCCCTGCTCTCAGCTTGGGCAGAGGACAGTGCATGGCCAGGAAGTCTCTTGAGCATTATATTCAACTGCAAGTGATGGCCCCTCTCTGCAGCCTTACTGTCAGCTTTCTTCCTCTGAACTTTGCTGCATTGACTTAGATTTCATAACAGGTTATTAAGGAATGGGAAAAGGGAAGAACTGACACCACTGTTACAGTTGAAACCATATGGTTTAAATTCAGTTTGCTGAGGGAAACCAGGCTATGTATGCAGAAGCAGTGCCTGTGTAGCTAAAATGAGAGGCTGTGGAAGGAGAGGTCAGAGAGCTGCAGTGTCCCTGTGACAGGGACATCCATTGCTGTGCAGGCATGGCCTCCTGTGACCAGGAGAGAATGTAACTCTCCATCCCCACTACCCTTTTGACCATGTCTTTTGTTAAGTGATTTTGCTTCCAGTAACATTCAGGTTAATTTTCCCCTGGTTAAAATATCACTGGGAACCTGACAATTGTCATCACTAGATTCCTGTATTGAGTTATTTCACACACTCCAAATGAATAAAAAAATTACTATGTCTGATTATCTGATAGAGGTCTATAAATTCACTTGACCTGAAAAAGGTCTGTAAATATATATTTTTTAAGTTATATGAGATAATCCTATTTAATCCTCAAAGCTATAGAAAGATAAGGCTACATGAGAGAAACAAGGCAACCGCAGACTACTGTAGGCCAATTTTATTCTCAAAAATGAAGTCTTGTTCTGTGTCTCACATCTCTTCAGGAGGTTTTGAGCCATCCCTCTGTTTTGGCAGACTTTCACTACTTTCTTTATGCTTACCTGCCCCTCAGACTCTCAATCTGTAATATTGAATTGATCTCACTGTCTGTTTTCTCTTTCTTAGAGATGTGGATATTCCAAACAATACATTTGATTTCTTCAATTCTTAAAATCCCACACATTCATCACAACATTATTATCTGTGACTCTGGCAAGCAGGAGTTTAGATCAACCGTTTCCATTCCTGCTTTGCTGCTGCAAAATATTACTTTCTTATATTGCAGCTTAGATGACTTCAGTTTTTGTAATACCACGCTGCTTCTTCCCTTTCTTACCAAATGACTTCTTAGGTGCTTAGGTGACTTCTTGTCACTGTCAATGTTCTTCACATACCAGCCTCTACTTCTCTCTTATTGGTACTGTGATTGATACCGCAGAGTAGTTCACAGTGCCAGAATTTCCTCCACCTCACTTTCAGGTGGACATCTTTGGACTTTCTCTCTTGTTGTCCCTTAACATTTAAATATCACTTCAGTGAGATTTATTGTCAACTGGCTCACATTAGTATCATGACAGATGCATCTGTGTCACTGCCTTATTGTGCTCTATCAGGTTTCAAAAAAAGATGTTATTTCTCTCCATGTTTGCACAGACTACAGTGTAACTAAGTACTCTAAGTCTTCCCAACAATACAAATGTAGCTTAAAACAGAAGGAAATTACATGTCTTAAAACCACTGGTGTCCCCAAACACTGGTGGTCTCGTGTTTACTGTGGGAAGAGCAAAACAGAACATTTTCACTTCTGGGTGTGAATTATTATCTTATGAATTCAGGTCTGCACTGAGACAGGGCAACGCATTACTCAAATCATTAACCTTTAAGTCCTAAGGCTCTTTACACAGGCTTAAAGCTGAGTGTCTTTTTAAAAGGCTTCAAGAATGTGCCTGTGATCTTTAAAATTGTCATTTTACTTCAGTCTTCATGAAGCCTGTGCACATAAAAAAAAACCCTCTCACTTCCTAGATTTAGTTCCAACAGTAGATGATGGCTATTCAAATATTACTGCAAAGGTTAAAGAAGACCTTAGGACCAGTGCAAAGTGAACCAAGAGAATATGTGGAAAGGAATGAAGTTACTTTTGTCAACAAGGGAAAATAAAAGCTTCTTTTCATCTGGTTGAGTTTTTACATAGATTTGTTTTAATAAAAGCATGTTGTCACTTCATTGGGGAAAAAAATGTAAAAAGTGTGATGTCTCCTTGTGATGGAAGTTAGGAGAGGGCTATGAATAAAAAGACTAAATCTGTCCTACATATGTCATTTTACTTCTATAGGCATCAGCCTCTCCCATCACAGAATGTCAACATTTCTGAGGCACTATGGTCAAGAAAGAATGAGCTACTGCAGGAGCACCAGGTAGTATTACTATCAAGAATTTCTGACAAATCAGAATCTCTAAGAGGGCTGAAAAAAAAAAGGGGAATATACCACCATTACATACATAACAGAGCTATGATTTCATGGACAGCCCTGTGGGAAGAAAGAGAGACTACCAGGTAACTGGCAAAGGGAGTAAAGAAAATAGGAAAAACAAAGCATGTGTACTTTTTGCATGTGCTGCCATTGAAACACTCGGCAACAAACTCCAAACAATCTTTTGGACATTTCAAGAATATTATGTCAACTTTTCTGTCTCCCACCACACGGTGCCTCTCATTCCTATATGGTGTCTGTCCTCCTCCATAATACATCAGGAATACATAATCACCATTGCTATCTTTTGTCAACTATGGTATTAGATCAGTTCAATCAGATGCAGACAGTGAGGTCAGCATAAAGCATTCAAATGATGACAGAAGCATTTTGCTATGAGTAAAGGGGTTGGTTATTATATCACTTTTAAATTTATAGGTTCAGTTCATCTGAAGCTAAATATCTAGTTATTTAACAGCTGTTATGAGTCAGCCAGAGAGAGGATTACTTAAAAAAATGTTGCAACAAATGCTTTAATCTTGAGCTACAATAGAAGAACAAGTCTGGTCAGGCCACATCTAATAAAGATTGTGCTCCAGTAGTACTTAGGAGTTTATCACTATTCGTACAAAACAGGAGATGGTTTGATATGGTTAATCTTGCCACCTTCATATTAACCCCAGAAATTTCAGAGATAGTTGGGATAGATTTTTTTCAGGGTGTAGGACCATGCATAAATGCTTTCAGATAAGAAAATTTTACAAATGGATACTTAGGTGGTTAATCCTATGCAGAGGCCAGGAATACTTATCATTTGGTCATGGCTGAAAGTTTTTTGGGATTTTCCATGATGGTAATATATTTTTGTGTCTTCATGTCACCTCTCTTGTAAAAGTAATGGAGACATTGAGATATGAAGTCAGTGAGTCTTTGTGTCCTTTACATGTAGGTAGGAAGCATAAAGAGAATGCAGAGCTGTAAAGCAGTCAGAATGTCTATTGGAAGATATTCCAGTTTCATGGTTTTCTAGTCCAATACACCGTGTTAGGGTGTGCTTAATTCAGCTTGACAACCACATGTAGACTGCCAAAACAGGCACGGAAGAGAGGCATATCCAGGCAGCATTATCCCCACTATTCCCAAGTTTCAGGGGGTCACTAATGCCACCAAGACATGTTAGAGCAGCCAGGGACGAGCAAGCCCAGTACACAAAAACACGGGTACAAAAATCGTAATTTTAACTGCTCTCCAGACAAAAATTAATAACACTGGCTGTGCAAAGTTGCGATAGGTAGGTGCTAAATGTCTCTGGGTTATAGGGCAGCATGTGAAAATCAGCATGGCACCCAAAGTGCTGTGAGGTTGAAGATCTGTGCACCTTGAATATCTGCAGCCCATGGCAGCATTACTTCTGGAAAACTTTTCTGAAAACTGGAAAATCTACAGAACCCTCCTCACACAGAATTGAAGTCCCACTCCTAGGAAATGGTTAACTCACTGCTACAGACTGGAAGCTAAATAACTACAACTGAATTGCTAGTCACATTTCTAAGGATGTGCTAATCTCAAACTGTGGCTACCTAAGCAATTTCTGAAAATAATATCTTGTAGTAGTGGTCAACCACAGATCCAAAAAATTAAGTATTAATACATGGCACTAAAACAAAGAGAAACTTTCTGGGAAAGTACAGAAACTGCATGTCTGTGCCACTTTTTCTTAGCTTTTCCATTTGCCTACTGGGAAACAGGATGGTAGGAACCAGCAGCTGGAAAAATGGTTTGCATTTGGGCAATTTGTAAAAAATTTCTGTAACAAAGCAACTTTAGTTAAGTGCAAGTCCAATTGATTATTTCCCCTCCTCTTATTAGTATTGCAGTGGTGTCATAAGAACATGTCACATTAGACCTGTCAGATTTCTGTAATGACAATAATGCTAGAAACATGAAAAAAATCCAAAGGAAAACAGACAAACAGAAAAGCAGTGAATTAGCCACAGGAAATTTTTAAAGCAAGAAATCTAGTTCTGTTCTTGAGTAGAAGAGAAACTCTTCTTGAATAAACCAGAAATTTTAAGTATACCTCTTAAAATCTTTTATAAAAATAGAATTATGGAACTTTTTTTACCGGAAAGGATGATTTCTAGTTTGTAATTTCCCTTATCATTAAAAATTATGCACTGCACTCAGCTTTATTTACTATTTTGAAGGATAAATTATATCCATCTATGAAAAATGTTAAACACATTCTGTATTTTTTAATAAATCAAGTTATCATCCAACCTTTTGAAGATGGAGCTTCTCAAAGACAGATAGTAGCCAACTCCATTCACAGCAGCATGCAATACAAAATAATATTTCATTCCTTACATGGTTGCAGAAATTATCTGCATCATGAAGGAACAGCAAAAACATCTAAACTGAGTCTTCACTAATTTTTAAGACATTATTTTGCACATAAAAAAACAAGGAGGAAAGGGGAGGAAAACAAAATTCAGGTAGTTGTGCAAAATTGCAGAAATACACCCTTCATGTAGAATATGTGTTTTTTTGTCCTTCCATGAACAGGGACAGAAATGAGAGCGCAGTAAAGTACTTTGCTGTACTTAAACTAAAGAGCAGCTTTCTCCTGAAGTAGTCTTGCAAATACATGACTTTAAGCACACCCAATTTACATTACTCTAAATTCTAAGTCTTCCCTGCTTTTTGTCTATTCCTTTTTAAGACAGTATAGAAGAAGATGTTATCAACATCTCAAATGAGAAGATAGTTTAAAAAAGTAATAAAAGGGCGGTACATCTTCAATTCTCATGGAAATTTCCACGATTTCTTCAAGAAGAGCAGAACACCAAGCAATTATGTGCCTGAAACATTGATTTGGATCACATGATTTAATTAGCAAATTACACCTTTGTAGAACTTTTCACAGAATGATAGAGGAAAAGAAAGTAGGTCTTCAATTCGTCATTCTTAATTATCTCTCTATCAGAATTGTTATTTAATGAATGCCTCTGATTAAGTTTGTTTCATTAAATTATGAGATCTGAATCATACTATAAGACCTGTATAGACTTATGAATTTTAAGAGGTAAGGAAGCTAGTCAGTATGTGTCAGCTTGACATCTAAATTATTAATCTTTTTTCTAATGTGCTTATGAATTGCAGGTCTGCTTCTTTAACAAGAACTGTATGATTCTAAGGCTGCTCTCTTGTTTTTGTCTTTAGCTTGGCAATATGAAATAACAGTTATTCATAGAACCCTAATTTTTAATCACCTAGGTTTACTAACAACCCTTAAGACCAAGTGATTTTCACAAAGAATGGTTTGAAGTATTTTCTTTGTTTTGATTCACATAGTGTTTGGGAATTTTTTTTTCTTTGTTTTTTAGGAGAGGGGTTCATTTGTTTTGTTTGCTTTTGCTTTGTTTCGCTTTGCTTTGTTTTTGATTGCAAGTGTTTTGAATGAAGTTGCAAGTTATAGAAAAACAGAAGAATAAATTTAAATAATTACATGGTATGATCTACTGTTGTGACAATCATAATGAGATAAAGATGGTGGTTTTGCCTTTCGTTTGTAGAGTAGTTTTTGCAATCTGATCTTTATTTCAGTGGAATTCCAGTCACAGTCATATTTCTTTATCTCCGCCATTAAGCATTTAGACACTTTAAAAGTTCTTTAAAGATCAACCTTAGGCAATTTATGTCCAAGAAATGAGATGAGAAACGTTGCTGCACAGAAAATTAAGGATTTATTACATATCGCTGTAAGGCTAAGGATAAAAGTCATAAAGCAAGGCGTTCATAGTAAATGTGAGTCTTGAAGAGTAGTTTATAATAAGACCCTTGTTCACTATCATCCTGATAGTTGTTCCTTTATGGTGCTGTTCATGTTCCTTTGTTTCATAAATTCAGGTACTTCTACTGTAATCCAATGTATCAATAAGTAGGGGTAAAGGAAGGAGTTCTTACTGATGAAAATATTAAGAGAATTTTGTCTTTTCTTTCTTGAAAAGACTTAAAATTTATCTTCCACTTTGTTTTTTTGCTGCAATAGGTATTTCTTAGAATCAGTAGAGTTTACATGTTATATTATTGGAGTTACTAGAATAACTAGGATTTAGTAGAATTCCTAGAATTTACAACATTATCTCTAGAATATGCCCCAATGAGAGGACAATGAACCTCTTAATTACAAAATAAAATATCTAAAATATTCCAAGTTCGTTTCAATCAGTGCAAGCTTGGAAAGAAAAAGGCCTGTGAAGATTAGAAATAACTTCCTGAATACCTCCTTCTAAACTTAAAAATAATTTTCCCACCCAAGCAAAAATATATCCCTAAATACGAACAAACCAGATGATTCTCCATTCATAACAAGACACTGAATTGGATTTGTTCATAAGGTGATTTAATTTCCAGTGTGGTTACTATCAGCTACTACTGGAGCATATCCTACATTTCCTTTATGGGCAATCAGATTTATGTTGTTCTTCAAAATGCCTTTGAATTGTTCATACAACATTCAACAGGACTAACTCTAAGGGTAGACAAAGAAGTTACAGTGACAAGGAAATTTCTTTATTGTAAGTTATCAGAGAAAACTGTTTTCCAGTGGAAATAACTAGCTTAATCCAGCTGATATTTGTAGAGACATTTTAATGGATAGGAAAGCGTTTTATATTCCACTTTGCAAATAGGCTGTTTCTGGCCTAAATGATATTCACAACAGTTTTTGTGATGTATTTTTTGTGTTATACAACCATAATTGCTTATATTATGTTTTATAATGCTTATAATATTATGCAATATTATATTATGTAAGCATATATTTTTTGTAGTATATATTTGGATTTCCTATTTATGATTTATAGTGGTTGTGTGTTTTCCCTCCTCGGTTTAAAAGAAAGAAACATAGGAATTCGTGCCTAGTTCTAGGCAGAATCAATAAAAAAATCAATAAAAAGGAATTCAAGTTTAATGACTATTCTGCTAAAGATTAATCCATAAGAATATTACAATTTTAAATAAAAACTTGTTTCACAAAACAGGTAAAATTAAAAATTTCTTCAGAATTATATTGTCCCACACAAATGGCTTGCTAGAGTTCACGGTATCCCCAGATACGTAAATTCCATAGTTTGCAGCAGTGGCCTGCTACACTAAAAACTTATTGTGGGTTTTATCCCTCCCTTACGTATCAACATAAGGGGAATTAGCTGCAGTGCTGCAGCACCTTGACACCTCAGGATCGATCCAGCTCCCCATTTCAAGGCACAGCCCTAGCATGCTGGAGAGGGGCCAGGCCAGCCTTTGCAGACCAGGCTCACATCAGTCCACCGCAAGCGGGAGCAACAAAATAAGCAATTTGATTATCCTGGTTTCCATATAAGAAACCAACAATCCAGGAAAATAATGAAAATTGTATGAGGGGTCCTTGGGAGAGAGAGGACCTGAACTGGGATTGTGGAAATTTGGCTGGTGTTGGGGTACAACTGTGCAGACCTCTTTTTTATTCCTAAATAAAAGCAGCTGCCTTGTTATGACAGTGAACAGCTCTCATCTGTACTGGACTGTAGGCTTCACAATATGACATGAGGCGAACTTTTCCTTCTGCTAAGCAGGAATTTAAACCTTCTGGATAATGCCTCCCAAACTACTCAGAAGAGGAAGGGAATTTCTTCCAATTTTCAATGGATTTATTATTGTAGCTGCACAACATGGAGCTGAATGACCTAAAAGCATGTTAATGATGCTGCAGGACACATTAAAGTCATACAACAGCATTTTCCCTGAGTGGGTGTATTCAGCTCATTTCATAAAGATTATGAGTGACTGCACCCTTTTTTTGGCTATGACACAACGCAAGGATAGAGAAATTTAATAGCATATTAGTCATCTGCCCAGAGGTAAAGTATTTCATAATGAACTGAAAAGCCAGAAAATTGTGTCTGTGTGTGTGTTTTAATATTACTGTGTTCATACTAATGAAATTTATGCAAAGCACCACAAAAACTGATGAGTGTACATCCATAACGTGACTGAAAGACACTGCAGGTTGTGTTAGGGTGAGGTGTTAAATTATTTATTACATGTCAAGTTTGGTTTTTTGTTTTAATTGCTTTCCTGGTATTTTGAAATTATTTCTGCTGTTTAGTGTGAAATTATTAGCATAAAGATCAAGAAAAAAAATCACATTTTTGTTCCAGCTGCACTGTGTGCCTTGCCCAGTGAAGATGGCAAAAGCAGAAATGTGCCAAAACATCTGTAGGCAGAAAACTTTGCACTTTTTTCATCTTTTGAAAAACGTTAGCAAGCTAGATGTGCATACAGGTGAGGGGGAAGCAGGAAAGGACATAGTGATTCAGAGGACTGGCAGTGGAATAAAGAATATATAGAAAAAGAGTTTTGCTTGCAGGCATAAGGATGAGTGCTGGCACGGCTGAAGTGCTTGCTCACCTTTGGAGCCCAGAGCCCTGAGGTTTGCCCCATGTGCCTTATGGGTGTTGGCTATGGCCAGGGGCTCGCTGGCTTGGCTATGTGTGATGTGGGGACACCATGACCATTTCTGAGCCTGCCCTTATCCTTGCTCGTGGACCACCAAGGTGACATTGCTGGTGAGCCGCATAAACCTGGGTTTCCCAGCTTCTCAGACTTAACATAGCTGTCTACGCTTCTGCACTGTCAGCCTTGAGCCAAGGAGGATTGCCTTTTACATCCAGCTGGGGCTGGAAATCTGCTGAGGATCCAAAAAGACAAGAGTGGCCAGAAGATCCAGGCTCCTTCACTGGAGAGGAAGTTCTCCCACTCTACCTAAGCATATGTGATACCAGTGTTCCTCAAAATCCTTCGAAGAACAGACCTTGGGAGCCCCATGTACCTGTGAGTAACTAATTCTTCCTACGTAAACAGCTGCTCATTTGGGGTTTTTACGGGGGGCTTGAGGAATGAGAGGTGGGTCCCTTCAGCTGGAATGCCTCCCCCACTGGAGGATTACTCACAGCATCTGGGTGCCAGCCAGGAGCTGGATGGCAGGGTGCTGCCTCACAGGTCTAGGTCTTTTCCTGCAAGTACAGATCTGTGAAAGCTGGCACATTCCCTTCTCTTGCGAGCAGAAATCTCCAAGCTGGGCTGCCAAGCATGATGGAGGATGCCTACCCCTTCACCCGGCCTTCAGCTGAGGCCTTCTGATACATGGCCAGGGACAAGCTCACAGGATGTCTTGTGTGGCCATCAGTTTCCTGTGACCAGGGAGAGAGAAAATGGAGAAAAGAAAAAAATCTGTAATTTTATGGTTTTAACTGGCAGTGTTTTAGAATTTGTTGTGAGTGTCTTGGGACCTAGACAATAAATTGATGCTTTTAGATTTAATTTCCTGGATTTCTATTGAATAGCTTTTAATAGGATTTTTACCAGTGGGTGTGTTGTTGCATTAGTACCTAGTGACTACTGAGTATTTTAAAATCTACAGTGATTATCAAGTTTTTCTCCAATAATCTTCAGTGAAAATTTTATTCTTGTTGGCAGCGTGCACCCAAGAAGAGGTTAAGAAAGCCTGGAAGAGCCTCTTGTTCACAGTAGAGCACAATGCTTTGTGATGAGCAGCTGCGAATTGTCTTGAGGAAGGAGCAGTAAAAGCTACAGAACCAAACAAATGGGCAAGTGCTGCAGGAAGCCCGACTCAGAGCAAGAATGTGCTTAAATGTATTACTGGACTGAGGTGTGACTGAGGTGTAGAAAATATCTCCCTGCTGCCAAAATCAAGATTCCTAAATCAACTCACATGTGTTTGATATCTCAACTTCAAAGTTATTGTGATTTATTAAAATTCATGTATAAATATTAAGTATAAAATATAGATAATATATTTATGTTTTTGATAAATTTAATAAAATGGGTAATACACAAACAAAAATACCCTTGCTCTCAATCTCCACCACTGTACTGCAGAGCTATATATTTTTAATTATCCAGAATGCACGGTTTGGTAGTACCATGCTTGATAAACCCAAAAAGCTCTTTTTAGCTGATTCTGAATTTTTTTAAAATCAGTTCTCTACATCTTTATTTTCTTTTGAGTCAAGCTTAACATTAATGACTCTGTAAGTTTCAACGCAGAGGTTTTGTTTTCTTCAGGTTTTGAGATCTGCAGAAAATCTGCAAAGATTATTGTCTTGATCCTGAAAAAGTCTTAGGCATGACATTTTAGAGTACATGAGATTTTTTCCTTTTCTAGGGAAGGCAAAGCATATTCACTCATGTGGGAGAAGACAGAATTCTTTGGCTTGTTGAAAAATCACCTTTCTGGATGCATGTCTGGGCACATGAATACTATAAATTGCTCTTTCCAGAAACCAGTGCAAAAACCTAACGATACAATAAATCTTTTTTTTTCATAGTAGTATGATAGTTATGGAATTCTAATGCACTTGTTGCTGTTCTAGAACAAGTATATACAGCACATTTTACCTAACAATAAGGAAGTTTGCTTTTCTGATTTTTAATTACAGTTTGTAGAAACAGCCTCAAAACCAGATCTGTGCAGCATCAAAGCATTGTGCTACAAAGGGCCTGAGCTTATTATGTATTGACTAATATCAGAAATAAACTCTTCTGAATTCAAGCAGAATTGATATTTGCCTATGCTTCTCTTACTGCTTACTAATAAACATTGTTTAAAAGCTATGCCCTTCTACTTACATAACCTGCTTTCATGTCATATTATTGATTGTTTTGCAAAATCTCTTAGTTGATTTGGCTGGCAGGATGTTAGTTGGAAACGCAGAGATAAAGTACAATCCTCTAAGTGTTTTTCTTCAAAATTAAAGATTTATTTTCTTTATATTGCGTAATACTAAAGTGTGATTTCTGGGGCTTACGCTTTGCTTGTCAAAACTCAGTTTTTCTGTAATGTTCCTCCTGATTTACGGTTTTAAGAATGACTACAAATACCCACATTTTTTTCCCCCAAGCTGACATAAATATGTAGTTCACAATTTTTTCCATCTCATTTTTTTAAATTTGCTTCATGTTGGTTTTGTTCTGTGCCAAAACAGATCATGATAAAAATACAGTCAATATACCCATGTTCTTATATAAAAATTATTTAAATGCCTAATAAAAAAATGCAATATTGGGAAAGAGAAACTTATCCACTTGTAAAGAAATTTTCAAAAGCCATATGAAATAACAACCACACATGATGAAAGTTATTTATCAAAGAAAGCCTATCTCAAGCTTCCCCTGAATTCAGAATTTCACTGAAAAATGAACGCAGCTGGTAATGTCAGATTGAGCAATGTAAACATGATTATATGGATAGGTCACAGTATATTCACACACACAGAGTACTGAGAAAGCATGAATAAGCTCCCCAAGAAAGGCTGGAGATTTTGTGGAGACTTTTGTATTTCATCCCACCAATAATTTATGAACAGGAGGGAAGAAAAAGACTTAAGCAAGTTATGTAACCCAGTCTAACAGAGTCCCAGACATTACATACCATGACTGCTTTTATCTTTTATAAAGGATCCCCTTTTATAAAGGATAAAGCAACTTGAATTATTTCTGAAATGCCTGTTAATAACGTCTGTTATAAATTAGGTTAAATGTAATGTCAGGTTTTTTAAGCATCAGTATGCTCTCGTGAGTCATTCTTACTCATCCAAGCAACCTGTTTTTATTGTAAAGGGATGGTAGACAGATGCACTGCAATTGCACCTCTTTTGATTTTTTTAAAATAAAATTACTAGCTTGTTTAGCGTGTTCTTACTTGTTAGGTGAGAAGGAATATGTCCTAAAATGTTATAAATTAAATCAAGAATATGAGTTTCAATTGCAATATTACATAGCCTTACAGATAATTATGGAGGTCTGTCAAACCAATAAAAACCCCAGGGATTTTTCATCAGACCTACACAGAAACACTCTCCTTCACTACAACAGAGCATGTAAAATAATAAATGTGGTACTTGTGATATTTTAAAATAGAGAAATAAGGAAGACCTAAAGTGCAAATGAAAAAAAATGTCAAGTATGTCAGGAAAGATGAAGAACATTTATTTTTTGCCAAGCCTTTGGCCTACCCCATAAGAGCATTCACAAGTCTGCATTTCTCTGTGTGATTCTGAATGGTCTATACACAAAAAGGATTCAAACAATAACTAGCTAACTAACTAACTAACTATAAACCCAACAAAAAAATACTATCTAAACTAACTTCGTCCAGAACCCAGTGTCCTGAATTTGGGACAAAAAAAATAATCTGCTTCAAATACATAAAGTTGTTAAGAGCATTGGCATAAATGGAAGAAATGGAAGAACAGCTGTGACACTTCAGAGAAAACACCACAACTTATTATTGGGTAGAAAACACAGGCTCCATCCTACAGCTCTTTGAGACACAAAATGTGGACCAGAACCAGGAAAGTGTCCGAGAACAGAGCTAGGCTTCCCAAGACCAACAAGAGAAATTTAATCTTGATGCCACTTGTCCATACCCACCAGCCCGTGGTGGCTCTGAGGCATGTGGAGCAGTAACTTCACACAAACAGCTGTACAGAGCAGCTGTACCAGAATTCAGTGAGGAGGGTCCCACACAGCCACAGTTTGCCCCTGAACATCACTCTGTTCAAGATGCAGTTCCCTTCGCCACTCCACATTCTATCCATCTCTTTGAAGATTTATATGCTGCCTTTTTCTTTGCAAAGTGCCTCTCACCTCTTTCACTTGGGTGTAAGGACCCAAGAACCAAGGGGAAAGACAAAGAGTGAATAATCTCTTTCCAACATTACAACATGGGATGACTCAAAAATGACAAAAAGTGTTTTTGCAGCCCAAGAAGTCTCACTCGAAGAAAAAGACACATCTGCTTTCAGATTCTTAGCTTCACAGTCAAGCCTTTACTTATTTCTATTTTATCTATGCTTGTATATAAACACATAGGCTTTCATGTGCATATTTCTGTGTTTGGTACATACAGAGAAGCACAGAAACATATTGGCTTCCTCTCCTTTCCTCATTCACAAAAATGCTGATATAACAGCTTGTAAAGAGGCCTCTTACCATAAATCTGGTTTTAGTGCTCTCATTTAAATTGTTATCTAGAAAGGAATACCCATACACATATATACATACACGTGCATGCAGGTGTGCATGTGCTTAGATAAAGGAGAGGTAACATTCTCATCGCTGCAACTCCCTGTTTAAGGGGAAATTCGACCTGGGAGCAAGGGTCAGCATACCCATTCTGCTCACAAAACATTAACATCTGTTTTGATTTGTGATGATTTACATGAGTCTTACACAATCACATATTTTTGCTGTTCCTCTATCAATCATAATTAACAAGTAAAGTGAAAATCCTGTAAATTATTGTGGCACTGCGCATGTAGAAGACCTAGTTTTCAGTGATGGATATCTTTCGCTGTTCACATCCTCCCAGTTTTGTTCTCAAGGTAGACAGGATGTGAGATGATGCCTGGTTTCAAAGTTATTTTTTCAGACTAATGCTTGCTTTTCTAAAAACAGCAGGAGCTTCACCTTTAACAATGTAACATGCCTCAAATTAATCTTTGACATTAAAAAGGACGCGAAAAGTGTGGCTATTTTTGCACTGAACTGAGCACCTTATATAATAAAGTGGACTGTTTCAAGTCATACAAATAAAAAATTATTATTTTGCTCTTCAACTGATGTCTTGCCTGCCAATATTTAGGCAAAGGCTTTCATTTTCTACAATAAAAATCACCAAAACTCAAACAAATGTTAAGTTATCATTACTAAATTAAGCCATGTACAGAACGCCTGTGCAGCTTTTGTTTACTCTGGCATATCGCATAAGCATTGTAAATGCAAACAATGCAGCTGTATACAGCATTCACGCATGTTAATATTTACAGTTGGAATTAGTAAATTTTTGTCATTTATTGTATTCCAGTTTGCCTAAATTATGAGTACAGCAACAGATTGCTAAGAATGGAAAATGAAGAATATAGGTAACGTGAACCAGCAGTTAATTTATGTCAAGTCTAATCAACTAAACTTTGATATTATTGCAGTTGTTGACTGTATAGTCTATTTTGCTGTTAACACATGAATTATCCCATCCCTTTTGGAAATATTGACGTTTTTGCAGGCTGGAATTCTCTATCCAAACAACCTGTCCTTTGCAGACAACAAAGTGAAACTCTTCACAGGCGCTTCCAAGTGGCACAGGTAACCTCAGAGTTAAAGGGGATCATTGTAAAGTAGAGCAACTATTATCAGTCTCTCTCTCTCTCTCTGCTCACTTGGTTCCATTCCTCAGGGCAACAGAAGTCTCAGCAGACTGATCTAAAATATTCATATTGCAGAAGGGTTTTCACACAGTAAGCGTAACTTTTGGGGTAAGCAAGGAATGCTCTGTGTTAAATATTTCAAAGCAAACTTCATAAAAGCATGGGCAAGGCTGCTGAAAAGGTGTCCAGATTTCCTCTGCAAAAAAGTAAGGGTATAGGAAGATGACTTTTTGCAGCATTTTTCTTTTCTCTCCTGTAATATACAACAACTGAAACTTCCCTTCAAGTGCATCTAAATGCTGCATTTCAGTTACCCATGTAATCCCCCCAGATTTTTATTTTTTTTTTGAGAATATAGACTTCAAAGTGTGAACTGTACCTGGGAAGAAGTCACAAAACACCAGGAATCCAGGAACACAGTTGAAGGAAATCAATAAGGATTACAGTGTATGGCAATCTGAAAATTAGTCAGCAGGTCAAAGCTTTGGACAACAAACAAACAAATGACCAAACTCAAATGCAAAATAAAACAAACAAAAAAAAATCCCCTCCAAAGTGCTGTCTGTGGTGGAACTAATGAAATATTAACTCTTATTTAGCCTTTTCCAAATCAAAACCTGCAGATATTTCTTCCTAAACATCAGCTTCCCCCAAAAATATTTGCAACATACTCCCATGCTTGTCAAATTCCTCTCTTTCTTCTCCTTTTTTCGCCTCACATGCCAGAGGAAGAGGAAGCCAGATATGATTTCAGTGACAGAATGGACAGGGCATACATGCCAACCATCCAGGCTGTAAGGTGTCTTTATCTAGGAGGGCAGTTGAGTTCTCTGTTGCCTGTCCAGACACAGATTTTCACAAAATTTGTAAGAACTATGGATCATCATGCATTCTTAACTCAAATTTGGTTGAAATTGACAAATTAATGTAATTTGCTCAGAGAAAAATGGCAGATATAAAATGAGACGGAGCACAGCATAGAATCCTTAGAAAGAATGAGATAAAGGAACCATCCTGGGATGTTATTCAGATGAGTAGTATATAGCAAACTTGGAAGCTAATTATTCTAATATTCATTAAAGATTTGTATTCTTTCCTGGATCTGACTTTGAAAGAGAGGTTAATTGCCTTGCACTCCAAAAATACAAACGGTAACAGACTGGGAAAACAAGCCCTGTAGAATAAAAAGCGAGATGAGTGGATATGTTTAACTTGGATATAAAAGTACAGAGATGGGAGATCAGATAAAGAAGTGTTTAATGAATTGATCAGTTTGTCTCCATGCTGGAAAAGAAGATATTGACTTCATTAGCAGCAAAAAATCTGTATGAAATCAGTCAAATAAGTTTTCCAAAGCAGTGTGTGATCAGCTGCCATGGAGGATTTTAAGAGAAATTTACAGAAGCATAATCTTTCTTACAGAAGTGTAGAGACTTTCAACATCATGCTTCTGTCTCTGCATCTTAAACCTTTTCGTTTGGGCTCCATTTGCATAATTTGCTAGACTTCTAAAATTGTTCTCCACTGATAAATCTGAGAAAAATACAGTCAAGAAAATGTGAATCTTGATGCAGTCTTCAGTTAATTTTGGCTCAAGATCTGAATGCATGAAAGAGTGTGTTTGTGTATTTTAACATCTATCAGGGAGAAATGCTTCTTGTTCATGGTCTCAGTTTTATCAAGCCAGTGAAACAAGGTCTATTCAAAGTAAAAAATAAATATTCCTACAGTTTTTCCATTCTGAGTATTCCAGTCTAAAGATTAAAACAACAAAAAAAATTAAGCTGTATGTATGTAATAATTTGCCAAGAAATATTAGTGATGAGTTTTATTTAATGGTTTTTCCCCTCTTCAACCTCTCTCAAAATACTTTTTAAAAAAACTAATTAATGACTCTGAAGGCACCTCTTCATTTATGAAGAAGTGATTTTAACCAGTAATTTGCTATAGAGCAAATTGGTCTCAAACAATTTTTTGTTTTGTTTTGGTTTGGTATTTTACCTGGGACATAGTAAAATTTCAGTCCTGCAAATCTGATCTCAAGTGGACAATCCTTAGTTACATAAACATTTATGAGTTTCAAGTGAGACTTTTTAACAAGTAAAATCTCATGAGCAAAAAAGTTCAAAGTTCAGGATCTAGAATGACATTTCAAATATAAGAGTTGAAAAGCAGATTCTTTCTTGTTACACTGCAAATGGGGTTATACTACAAGATGCTATATAAGATTTTTAAAATGGAGAAACTGAGATACAGCTGACATTTTTTTAAAAAATTGGATTGCAATAAAATCATGTTAAATCAGCTTATAAATATGTGTTTAATTTGTGTGAATTCATCCATTCATTGTTATACATAAACGTGTATGAAATTTGGGGGTTGGGTTTTGGAAAAAAGGAAAGACCAGAATTGTGCCCCCTTCTACGTATACACTTCATATTTAATGAATATATCCATTTATTGTCCTTAATATGTTAAGTCTCACAATAGCTATTTTATGACTATGGTCCTGCAAACCAAGGTACTAATTGAACAATCATTCCAAACTTTGAAACAACAAAAGAATAAATACGAGATCTGTCATATTAGTGCTCAGCATAAATTGTGTTTAACATGTCAGTTGGAAGGTGGATCAAAGGATCAACCAAAATGCGTAATACCCCAGTAGTGTAGTGAAATCTGCCCACACTATTCTCTTTAATCTGTTTATTCTCTTTTATCTGTTTAATTTTCCAGGAAGAAACCTCTCTAAATCCAGTGCTTTGAAAATCTAAATAGTGGTACATCAGCCACACAGTTTGGCAGCTCTCAAGTTGTTCTGATTGGTAAGGTAATACTGCTATCCTTGCAAGAGGATTTTGGGGACTCAGAGCCCTTACCACATGCCTTGCTCTAAGAATACATGTGTAGTCCAATGGGAGCAAACACAATAACTCCCATGTAAAATGTGTGGATGGATGTGAGGCCAAAACTTACATCCATAAGAGAGGAAAGAGAGGAAATTCCACAATAATGACTGAAGCACTGTCAGAGGAAGATTAGAGGTGCCAAGGCAGCAGCAGCAGCTTCCTGAACGTCAGCCCTGAGCTGCATCCCTTAAAGTTAGCATGTTTGCTTTCAAGCTCATTGCACACAGGATCAAAGGATGAAGAACACCTCTAAGATGACAGTGCAAAGTTTGCCTCATCACAGCAATCCTAGATTATCTTTGTGACTCCAAAAACCGATGCATTACTTGCATGTTCAAAAGATCTCAAAATCAGAAAATGTATTTCTCTGCTAAAAATTTCAGTGCCCAAAGCCATACGATTGACTCCAAGTAAAAAGCATTTCAAGTGAATAACTCATCCAGGCAAGCCCAGACAGGACTCTGTTAAGTATCAGTTGGCCATCATAATGGTTATCTCTCTTCAGGAACTTCAGTGTCAACAGAACCAACACAGACCAATCTCAAGTGTTGGGCCCAGACCTGTTCTCTTTCCTGTGGTAAAATTCCCACAGGTAGCAGTGGAAATTCCACCCTTAATATCTGTGAAGATTTGTGTGAAGGTCAGAACTGAGTCTCCTGTAGACAGCAAATAAGTACACACATCTTGATATTTCTCTGCATTTTGTCCTATCTAGAGACTCTAATGGACTGTCTGGGGAGAATGGGGTAAAAGGAAAGGAAAAAATGCGGCCTTCCTCCCCTGGTGCAGTTTATGCATCAGCTTATCAATCCTTCCTAAGCAAGCCTCTAAACCCATGGTCAAATTACTCGACAGAAGTTTTGCCCAATCCTCAACATTTGATTTCTGCCATTGCTAAATTTCAGGTGGGCAATACCTGAAAGGCATCAGGAAAAAAAGCACTGATTAGCTGTAAGAATTGGAGGTGACAGTTCAGACACCAGCAGAGTACAGATGACCTCTCTCATCTACAATAAGCCAAAACTGGCAGGCAGCTTGAGCTGGAGCTCCTTCAGTTAAGTAACATCAATTCGAGTTTATGGGAATATATCAGATGACCAGTTGTTAGCTAGAACTCTATTTCTCCAATAAATCAGTATCTTCCACTAAATTCAGTCATAGGCTCCCTTAAAATGGAAATCAGCTGATGATGAGGTGGTTTCAGGAGCAGTAGAAGAAAAACTTAACCAATAACTAAGGTTTTGAAAACATCTTTAAGTGAACTAAAGCTGAAGAAGAGGAATTTCATCTGTTTACACATTTTTCTCTCGTTCCCACTACTGAATTTCTAATATCCTATCCAATCTAGAAAGCCAAGTATCCTCCAACTTCAGGACTGTCATACTACTTCAACTCAGAGATTTATTTACCTTCTGGTTCTGTTAAATGACCCACTTGGAGGCAGTTGTCCTCACTGAAGGTATCTGTTGGTATTACATTAGAGTGACAATTTTGGAGACAGGCACTGTTGGGACAATGCTTTGCAAATCTTCTATAAACTATATAGCACAAGTTATAAAACTTACCCATAAACATTGCAGAGACAGGGTGGAACACAAAGGCAAAGTGTCCCTTGCAAATAGTCATTAGAAGTCTTGCAGCTTAGGACATCTCAATTATTTCATTGGCCCAACTACTTTGCATTTATTTTCAGCAGAAAACACTTCTTTGTGCTCCTAAAAATTACCATAGATTTGTTTGGGTGCCAGACCCCTCCCATTTTCCATCCCACAGGCAGTTGAAGCAGATAGTTGTAGCAACAAAATTCTTCCCTGCCTCTGTGAAATAATGTAGATAATAGGATTGTTTTCCATGAAGCTCTTCATGACATTGATTGCAGAAACTGCTCTCCAAAATCAACAGAAAGAACTCTGACTCTCATCCAATGTAATTAGTGAATAACATATATTTTAATATTTGTCAATATTTAATTTCAGTCAGAAAATAAAAGTAAAATGCACGTTGGCATTTTAAATTAACAAATAAGGAATAATTAGTAAAAAATAACTTCCATGTCATGAAAGCAGAGTTTTATAATGAAGTAGCAATTGCACCGCAGATGTGAACGAAGACAAGCCCAGTCTCAGGTGTCACCAAGGTATCAGAAGGGTTCCCTTCCTACGACCTAACAATGTTAATGTTTCATCTTAGGCTTCCATGATTAGCCAATATGCTGACTTCTGCAGAGGTATTTTGACTAGGAAGATGAAAAAACATAGATATATACAAAGGGTTTTTCCCCTGGAATCTAACAGAAAGAGAACAGCAGCATTAAGTCAGTCAACAGTGTGCTCAGAGGGCTCTGCATTTGAGAAGACCCTGAAAATTTCCTTCTCCCCATGTTATTGCAATCAGTTAATTGCCTGACACCACACAGCTTAGCCTTGATGTAATTTCCCAGCCACCACTGTTCAAGGCTGCATTTAATGACCTTCCACGCAGCCTTTTGGCAGAAAGGATGCCAAATATAGCTACAGGGCCAAATCAAGTCTCCAGCTGTGTCTAGTTCACCATCTGATAGATCCTCCAGTATAACAATTCCATCCCTACAACTGCCTCTTCTTCCACTGAACCTGGCAAAACATCACTAGGACTAACACTAGAAGTGCAGACATTCACAACAGGTTCAGGCAGCTACCTTTTATAGACAGGGATGAAAAGAAAAACAATCAGGAGGTATGATATAATTACAGGGTAATAAAACTATAAACATTGCTAATACATTAATTTAACATTTGGATTTAGGTGCACAAATCCACAGATGTTCAATTGTTACCATTTTAGGTTGGAGAAAGTAATTTTTTTGACTGATGCCTATCAATAGACATGTATTTTTTTCAGCAGTGACAGAGGAGAAAAGGTATCAGAAATATTAACGAGGGAAGCTCATCTGAGTTACACAGTAAGCAACAAGAATAAAATAAAACCTCCCATTATGTCATAAAGATTTAATTTATCTGGTTATGAAAAACACCCTATTGGAGGAAAATTGTTTATATAAAATGTAGGAGGGCAAAATGTTACTGAAACCATAAGATTTGTCCCTGACATTCAACTTTCTGATTCCTTTCTGAACATTTGTCCTGAAATTCTGAAACCCTTGAAAAACATTTTTTCAGGTGAGGCTCATAAAAAGCACCATTTGCACAATTCTCCTGGCTAAAATTTCAGCATTCTCAAAGCAAATCTCCTTGGACAGCAGAGGGAAGATAATTCTGGCCCTAATTTTGAAAGGAGCAAGGAAGTAAGCTAATGGTAGCATGATGAGACTGAGCCTGCGGGAAAGGAAAGTGTGACACAGAAAATCTGTAAAGGGTTGGGTGGGGGGGAACAGAGGTGAAGGGACAGAAAAGGGGGGGAGATGCAGAATTTTTTCCAGGGAAGGACTGTTGAACACAAGAGGAAGACTGCAGAAGTTAGGGATATCCATGTAATTTAGAGACGTGTCAGCTAATCTTCCCCAAATTCAAGGCAGGACCAAACTTTACAGCCAACAGAAAACTCCCAGAGATTTGCAGTTGCTGATTTGAATAAAGTGAAAACATAAGCTTCTGAGAATACCAGACACTTTTATATCCAGAATATGTCTGTGAAGCTTTTTTTTTTTTTGTAGTTTTATTTATCTCCTCAAGGAAGAAGCTCTGAGACTCCTTGGGAACTGTAAACACAATTGTTCTTCATTTACTTTATTTTGTACTTGAAAAATACAAAGAAAAAAATGCTTTGAATGAAGGAATAAAAGCATTAGTGTTTAAATGGCTGATCCTGTGTGTTGAAGAGAGAGCTTTGTGTCTTTTTCTTGTTACAACAAATGCAAAGCTGTCATAAAGCACTCCACCCCTTATTTAAAGTGAGAGTTTCTGGATATGAAAATCACCAGACTAAAAGCCATTTATGCCGCCTACAGAAGACTGAGACATTCCAACTATGCTCTATTTCACTTATCAACAATAATAACTGTAATTAACTCATGGTTCTGCTGGAGTCTGAAAAGTCTGTTGCAGTCTAAAAAAACCAAACCAACACCAAGAATCCAAACCCCAACCAACAAACCTCCTGCAAAGTGATATTAAAAAAAAATTGATACCTGCACAGTACCATCAGGAATCCTGTATGAGCCTGTTAGGAGCAGTCTTGAGTGTCTGATAGGTAGGAGTGAAGCCTCTGAGCAACAACAGTAAGGTACGAACAAGTAAGGTATAAAGATAGCCATTAGAGCAGCAAGGTTTAGAGATTACCATGTGAGGTTTAGGGATGCAATCCCTTTTTGTCCTGTGGGATGAAATAGATGTATGCTGTGAATTGCACTGTATTTTCCAGTTTATATGTTGCTTTTCTGAGTATCTGTGTATACAAGTTTAGTAGAAGCACTATATTTTTCAAATTATCGAATTATCCTTTGTGGATTATCACTTTGAAAGCTCATTATTGAAGAATAAATAATCAGGGTGTCTGATCAGAGGACACATTATACAACTCTTCAATGCAGGCAGTGATCTTTTCAAAAGCCATTTTATTTTCGATTTCCTTTGGAGAGAACATGGGGCTTACTTACTTACTTTTCTAACAACAACAAACTGTCAGCTTTGAACAATATTTGAAAATAATATTAAAAACTAGAAAAAAGTGGAAACAGTTGAAAAACTGCATTTTTTTACATGCTTGCTATAAAATTTAATCTTGTCAGCTCTTTCAAGAGTTACTATGCAAAGGATAACAGTTCCCTTGGCTAAAATTCTCTGAAATTCTCTGAAAATATATTGCCACAGTTACTTATAAGCATTGTTATGATTTTTACCACACCACCTTAAAAGGAAAAGCAAACTAATTAAAAAAATTCTATAGAGAACTCAAGTCAATAGCATATCCCTACAAAAATTTCTCTGTGTGTATATAAAAATCATATATACACACACAGATATATAAATGTATATACATAAAAAAGTTAAACCACAGTCTTACCTACAAGTGAAAAATCTTGCAGTCGTTTAAGAATGAACAGTGGTGAAGCCCTTACTCATAAAGAGAATCAGATCACAAGAGAGAAGGTGAAATCAGGAAGCTAGTTCCTACTTGAAAAACCACAGCTGTGAGGAAGGCTCTACGTTTGTCTATGAATCAGCCAAACATCTGATCTCTGGTGGTAATTAAGTGCTGGAAAATAAATTAATCTGGAATCTTTTTGTGGAACAGGAGGTAGGAATAAAATAGAAGCCACAAGAGATAACGAAGATCAGGAGTTTTTGGTAGATAATTTCTGTAAATTATGTAATCATTCCTTGATAAAAACTAGATACAATCGAACAAAGGAAAGAGTTAAAATTTTAGCATTGGACAGTACTTTTTGATCTCCATAAGTAAAGGGAAAAATGCAGAATTACTGAAATGGTAGTGCTAATGTTTTTAAAACAAAGGTGCTCCAATTGAAAATGTTTATGTGCTCTTTTACCATAGACACAATAAGCAGCTGAAGTACAGGCTTTCTGCAATACACAGATAACACAGATGTTTCTTCACAAGCTGACAAGTAATGCAAAACACAAATCAAAGCTGAGGCACTTCCAATTTTCACAAATGCAACAAAAATGTAAGTCCAGGCAAATCCTGTTGTCTTCCTCTCCAAGTGCTCTGTAAATAAAGTCTGATTGATGACGACTCGGACACTTCTATGCAAAAGGGGTAGGAAATAGGCATGTACCTGCCCCATTTTTAACACATATTTATTTATGTATTATAGCTTTATCTTCTGTAGTGTATCTAAAATTGCTTTAACTAACTTGAAATATGAAAATTACTTAGAGATCTTTGGCTATTTTAACATCTTTCTGATACATATTACAGGCAGAGGTTTAAATAATCACAGAAGGAAATAGTCTTTTTATTGCAAGTTATTTATTTAATTCAAAGTAAATAGAAACACCAGAGCTGCACCTTCCCAATGGTGTACTTCCCTATAAAAACAAAAGCTTATAGAACTGGGCTGTTTTACTGGCCAGCTTTAGCCTGTGTATATTCAAATGGTACTCTTATATTGGGAGGATGTTTGTGTCCTTTACAAGTATCAGATTCCCAACTGTGAAATGGCAGTTCTGTGTCTTAAGATACCAAAAACTACTGATAGTTGCAATCACAATATTGTTATTTTTCTTTCAGTCAGCAAGTCCCTCTACAAAGCATTACAAAACCACAAAGAAATATCACTAGGTAGTGAATTGTAAACAGTACTTTAACAATAGTACAAAAAGAAAATTTAGATCTATTCTGACCTGCTCAGAATGTGAATGATATGTTCTGGGGTTTGCTTTTCCAGTAATAGATTTTGAGGGAAAGGCAGTGCCAAAATGCCGAGCAGCTACATGTCCTTATCACAGAAATGTATTATTAGAACAGGCAGCAATCGCAGAGAAACATAGCACAAACTGTCACAGTTTCCAAAAAAAACCTTACAATAGATTACTCTAAGAAGGAAGAATATAAAACGTACTGCAGAGAGTAAAATGACACATGAAGAAAATCAGTCTTTCAAGAGGAGGTCATGAACCTTCTCCACAACAACATAGAAGAAGAGGGTGCCGCAGAACTTTGCAGAGGGAAAAATACTTTCAACAGGACAGGCCAAAAGACAGTGCAAGTGTTTTATAGCTGAAAAAAAAAAATTAAAAAGTAAGTAGACATTTAATGCAAGAAAGCAGACTTGATGAAAACAAGGTAAATCAGTTTTTGGGGCACTTTTCCCTTGTGTAGCGTAGCTGGAGACCGGACCATGTTGAAGAGCAGCTGAGACAGGCTCAGTTGGTTAGAGCAGGGTGTCAGTAATACCAAGGTTCTTGGGTTCAGTCCCTGTTAGGCCCTTTGCTTGAAAGTTGGGTTTGATGATCCTTGTAGGTCCCTCTCAGCTCAGGATATTCTGAGAATCTGTGGTGCTGCCAGGCAGTAGTGCAGGATGGTAAGGCCACTATGGATTTTTGCTTCTGAGGACATTGGACTGTCATGACTCCTTTCCTGGCCTCCTTTAAGGACAGTACCACCTCCTGAATATGATCCCACCCTAAGGCATAGTCCATTTCACTTTTCATTCAAGAAAAAGTGATTTTCTTTCAATTCTAATTTAGATCCTTCTTAGATCAAACAGATGCCTGCTCCCCCTTACTTCAACCTACAGATAAGCTCGAGGTCTATT
This sequence comes from Bombycilla garrulus, assembly GCA_013400315.1. Lineage (NCBI taxonomy): Eukaryota > Metazoa > Chordata > Aves > Passeriformes > Bombycillidae > Bombycilla > Bombycilla garrulus. The sequence goes on along the minus strand of VXBU01010436.1, from coordinate 156,002 downwards.
GAGATCTCTGACATTCTCACCAGTAGCCTATTAGCTTGATTATAGGCCCAGTAGAGTCATCTGTTATGAAACAAGAAAGATATGAAATAAAACCTTCCATTCACCATCTCAAACTGCAGGACTTCAGTCTGAACATGCATAGATCCAGACTTAACTGCACACATCAAATCATATAATTTATTATATAATACAGTCACCTCCACACACAGAGGCCCCAGGTAGAGCCATCAGTCAGAGGAGGAGTTCCCTAAGGGGTGTGAGTGGGGAATAACAATTTCCTGGTAGTCAAAACTGAAAGTAAGGCACTCCATCAGAGCAGGGCTGCCAAACACAGACCTTTCCATTCAAACATACAGGGCAGAAGTACTGGTTATCGGGGAATTTCTCTCTGTGTTTCAGTCCAACAGCAGCACATAACTCGAGAAAGCCTCCCATGGTCCCTACAGCCTACTCTGAGCAGCCCATCCATTCCTCAGGTACCCCTCATGAACCCCCTCAGGGTGCTTTGCTAACTGTCCCTGTCCCTCTTCTAACGCGGTTTGCTCCAACCACACCCAATTTCAATTACAGCTAGACTGTGTTTTTACTCTTCATCAAAAGGATTGTGTGTAGGTGGATTTTGAAAGGCCCTGGGCTCCTCTCTGTTTTGAACAAACTTCACTGCTGTACACTGGTGCTCAGAGGTGTTCCTGGAGCTGATGCCAAAGCCAGTGCACAGTGATGGGCACCTTACAGATGCCCTTAGCAGAAGGGCTGGATTTTATTTATGCTTTATCAATAAATCCTTGCATATCTTCTCCCCCCTCCCATTTTTAATATATTCCATGGGCTATGATTCCATCCTACAAACGTCTGCAATGTGATAATCAACTGAGGTTTCCATGGGAGAATCAGCAGGGCCTTCCGCATAATTCTATAGAAGAGATTAAACTTTTTTCCTTGCTGCTTCTTTTAGAGCTAACTTACCAACTTGTACTAATTGTCTCCCAATTTACATAACATCATATCTATTTGCTTATGGAGATGTAAAATATTATAGTGGCAAGAAGTCTGCATGTAGATCATTATTTCACCTATTTATGAATTTTTCCTCTTATTGACTTTAGTCCTCTCTACCATCATGATTTCCTTTCCTCCCTTAAAAAGTTTGTACTGATGAGATGGCAAAAAATACTGGCATTCCAGTGTCAGAGAAAACCCAACATCTGTTCCATTTGTCCTCTTCTTTTAATTTTCCTTAAAATTTTCCAATCTTTGCAATTGTGTTACCTGTGTTCATTTTTTGTTGTTGTTGGTTTTTTTTTTTTTCATAAGGGATAGCCATGACTAAATTATGACAGGGAGGTGAGTCCAAATATGCTTTATATTAATTTTTATTCTTCTCATCTGATTAGCAGCCATTCAGGGAAGAGGATAAGGAGGACATTTTGCACATGCTGGAATTTTCAGTAGCATATTTATTGTATGAAATGACTTTCAGAGATTCGTTACTTAGCTGAAGAGTAAATTGCCTCTCTGATAATCTTTGTGTAAAACTTAATATATGTGAGATATATAGTGATATATGTGCACACAAACCCACTGTTGGGAAAAATTCCGCTCCAAAAGGCTCATAGCTCAACCAAAGAACACAGTGGCACACATCCATCATTCTGGAGATGCTTCCTCATACCTGGAGCCACCTTTTGTGTAAAGAGACAAGCCAGTGCCCTAAGGTGGTAGTAGATGTTTCACAGCGTGATAGCCTCAGGGGTTCCTTCTGTCACTAAGAGCATGTAACCCATTCTTTCTGAGTTTTAAGTACCAAAATCAGCCTTGTGCATCTCCCCAGTTGTGAAGTAGCAGCACAAATCCTGATTTGGACTTGGTCAATATCTATGGGCTGTCTCCTCAAGAGTAGTGCAAGGCCACTCTCAGGCCCAAATCAGCTGTGCATGCAGGCAACAAACCTGTCAGTGCAGTCCCAAACTCAGGCAAGGACTGCTTTCCTTGAGTGTGTCTGGTCTGCAACAGAAGGACTTATGCTGTCTCGAGGCCATTAGGTGCACTTAGACATGCTGCCCACATGCTGACTTCAAATCCACTATGTGGATTGGAAGATGTGAAAATCTTGCTTATTTCCAGGCATTTCTCAAACACCTGAGAGTGTTGTTTGTAAGCCATCTTTCTTACTTGCAACTGGATCTCCTTTGCAGCAAATATTTTGGATACTCCTTGTTTTCAGACAGGACAGTCATACAATTCTATTTGTGAAAAGCCTAGCAAGCCAGAAATGGGCCTCTGCTGTCCTTTAAAACACTCTATCAACATCCATTAAAAAACAACATTCAGTAGATAGTGGGGCTTTCTATAAGATTGCATCCTTTATCTTAGGCTTTTTCTTTCATATCTTAGGGTCTCAAATAACTTGTTAATTGTGTTACCAAAAATTTGGTAAAATAAAAAACTCTTAATGTAGCATTAAGAAGCAGGCATGCTAAATTCAGCATGGGGAAATGGCTCCTCCCAAATCCATGCATGTCGAGTACAGGGAAGTTTCTGATTATATGTATTCTACATACATATTCATCAATTGTCCCAGACCAAACATACATATGATAATTTCCCTGAAATCATTAACATATTTTCCCTCCCTTTTATGCATTCTTCTGTCCTCAGGGTCACTGTGGTGGTCTCTATTGGCTGGAGACCCCAATGTTCCAGTTGACCTGGCTGAGTTGACAGGGCACTGGGGCTGGTGAACTTCCAGTCCTCCTTCCTACACAATAGGTATTGTGCAGTTCATAGGTCAGTAGTTTTGGAGAAGCAGGATTGTGTTAACTCACCAGGTGTAGACAATTCATCATCTGGTAACAATTGCAAAATGGGACTGTTCTCTTCTTACAATACATCTTAGTAGTTAAATACTGCCAAGAGACACAAATGTTCTTGATGTGATTTGATTTTCAATGGCAGAGAGTTAACAAACTCATTCTCTTTCCACCACTGATATCCAACAGATAGGACTGTTATTGGCTGTCAACACATAACATATTAACTGCTCCAGTGCAATTGTCAGTGTTCTTTGAAGCAGAAATTACATAAAAAGAAGAAACAACACCTTCTCAGCTGTGATTACTTGAAATAGGTAAATAAGTTAGGTCTTTCTTAATCAAGCAGATGCTTGCTCTGGAAAGCAGATGCTTTCCAAGATGGGAAAGTGATCATGAATTACAGTTTGAAATCTAAATCTAAAGAGCTGGATGAGCTTCAAGACTTATTTTGTCCCAGGCCATTTACTCATTATTGACAAATCACAGACCCAGTAACTACAACATTTGATGGTGACTCATATCCATGAAAATCCCTGGCATGCAACATCTAATAAGTAAATCCTCAAATAAGCTTATTGTCGCGTCACCAAGGGAGGCTGAGAACCACATACGAGTGTTTAAGAGATAAGAAATTTGCATGCACAGCACTGTGTAGACATGGGAAAACACATTATATTTCACTAAAATCCCTCCACAGGACATTGAAAAATCTATTATTTTTCTTGACATTGTTAGATAGACCAGCTGTGTGAGGGAAAAACAGCTTTGTGAGAAACCATAAACCTGCTGGAGTTCAGATAGGAAAACAAGCATCTTTAAAAAAGAGGAGGGAGCCCATAGAAATGGCCCAAGTATAATAAGTGTCAGACTTACTAGGTGTCATGAAATGAGATTGTGCTAGATATCTGCAGGGTAGAGGTGTCAGAATATGGATACAATAGCTTGATGCCTATTGACTACACAAAGGGGAATTTGGAGTTCCTGGTTATTAAGGGGTGGTTTCAAAAACACACAGGTTACGTGAAGTTGTGAGGCAGGTTGATCAAGAAAGCATCAAGCTGGGAAGTTTTCAAAATGCTTGTGTTTCATCAGAAAATGACAATTCACTGAAAACAAATATTTGCCAGGAAAATTATGTCATTTTGTGTAGTTCTCAACCAGCTTTCCGGAACATTTCATTTAAAAGTTTGAAACTAAGAGTATTTTGTTTAATTTGGAGAAAAGTCTATATTGAAAGTAAAACTAAACTGAATTTCTTTAAACTTAAAAATCTTTTTTGTTCAAATTTTCAAACCTGAGGGTTCCAGTGCTATGAAAACATCTCTAATGATATTAATATCATTACTTTTCTATGTTTATTTGTAAAAACAATCCATATGTGTATTTTTGGGAGAAATTAAGTGCTACCTAGCTCCTTTGCAAGGTGTACTCCTGATCCTCTGATTAGAAAATACTCTGAGGCAAGGCAGTTTTGCCTATTAAAGGGCAAAGACTCAAATACAACTCCTGTGTCATTGCAAGGTGAAGGTTAGAGATCTTCTAAAAGAGAAGCCAGACGTAAGTATTTTAATTTCACTATTAATTACACGTCCACCCTAACTCAGAACCAGCATGCTGTTTAGACATCTGCCTAGAAAAACAGAAATAAAAATTAAATAAAAACCTAAATTAGACAAAGTGGAGCCAGAAACGGCTCAATGCAAGCAATTGGGGTTTGGTAAATAAATAAAAATATGGAGTAAAATATTTTTTTAAGTAGAGGGAGAGAGGAGGAGGAGAAAAACCTCATCTGCAGGGAGTATTACCTGAGTCATCATGCAATTAAAGTCTGTGGGCTAATTTTGGGCCTGTTCCACATGCTTTGCACCATCTCCAGCGGTATTACACATTTCAAAACCTACCTCAGCTACCCATCAAATAAGGAAATTTTTAAACACTCCCTCCTGAGCTTTTGTGTAAGGGGCAGGGCTAATGAAAGTGACTGTGTTTTGAGACACTGCATCCAACTAGTCTCCCTTCTGGGGTGGTCCCTTGGGGACAAAGGCAGTGGATGTTAAATTCACTATCTCATTGCTACGTTAATTTACACTGGCAGTCATTATCAGGTAGCGTCAAAATATAACATATAAATATTATGAACCAGAGACTAACCACAGGAAGAAAGCAAGCTTCTCTTCATGCCTGCAGGTAAGATTGTTCATGAATGCAAAACTAATAGACTGATTCTTTTAAAACAAATCCTTAGATTGCAAGGCGACATACAAAAGGAGCTGAGTTTTGGCTGAATCCATTTAACTCATGCTAAGTTAAGTAAGCCAACACTTGAGCAAGGAATGTGAAAGGAGGAGACAGAAAATGAAAAGGATGATGTTGATTCAACAGAATCTTTTCTTGAAGATAAGTGATGCTATGCAGAAATCTTGTTTCTGTGAAGAATTTGCAGCAGAATGAATGAGTTATAAAAGGGAAGGGAACAAGGAGGGCAGTTCTGCCTTGCCACCTTGAGGACTTTCTTGCAAACCCAGATTTCCCTCCTATCAAGAACCTTGAGTGATGTACTGAAAGCTGAACAATAGCATACAGTATTGTCAAGGTACTACAAAAACCTGAAGTCCATAGGACATCCTAGAGATTCCTAATAAGCCAGAAATCTCACTGAAGTCCCAACTTTGCATACAGAAAGGTGTTCCTTTGTCTTTCCTGACCCTACCCACAGTGCAAAAATTTCCAAAGCCCCATGACTCACTGTCAGCAAGTACCAAACTGTGCCTTTTAGAAAGAAACAAAACAGGTTGTTCCTAGTATTGCAAATTTTACCCAAATAGTAACTGGGAAAGGTTATCTGCAAGGAAACATAAAATAAAATAATTTCTGTAATGAGGGCTGCATTCCAGTTTGCAGCTTTTTCTGGTAATACAATGCATAAGAGCCAGCAACTTTAAAAATCATGATCATATTGGTCACTTCTGACCATTTCTCGCCAGGTATCCTCTTTAAGTAGTAACTACTAATTTTAAAATATTAGTAACCCCACAAACTGTTTGACATATACCAGCAATCACTCTGAAACATGTTTTGTTAGCTGCTCAATTTATCCCGAATATCTTCGCCAGTTATCTTAGACAAGGAAATAAAAAAAGCCTTAACATAATGGAGGGTAAATATATGTATATAAGTATATATAATAATTTTATGTGTATATTCACACATGCACAGACACATACCCAAAAATACTTTAGTGGAGTGTACTGAGTTTTTCAAGAGAAATTGGCAGTAGTGAAAGTTTCTTACCAGCGAACCTGAAAAATGGTTGTCAAATAATGCAAATGGAGGCAAAGATCAACATATACAATATTAAACACCTTTAGTTTACTGAGTTACTTGCTTGGACTTGCAGGAGAAACCTGAAAACTGAGATACAGTCAGTATGAAATAGCACTTAAGAGTTTTGTCTCCTACTAATGCATATTTTATCATTTATGTTAATTATGACTTTTAATGATGGGTGATCTTCAAAGGGGTATAGAAAAGTCTCTGAGAGAGAGGTGGAGTATGAGGAATAGATTGGGTACAGTCACAAAACAAGGGGTGGGGTGAGGAAACAGTCTTGGCTCTGTGGGACCAACACTCAACAACATGAGGGGGCTAAACATGGCAGTGAGTCAGAGACAAGGCAGATTTTCTCCTAGGGGAAAGGGAGGGGAACATCAAGGACTGGTGCACAGAGCAATCTGAAAATAAGAGTTTGTCTGACATGGAGAAGAAGAAATATTTAGGAGATGTGTGAGTGGCAGAACAGGGAAGCAATGACACTGTCAAAATAACTGAAAATTCAGATTTTGTGATCTGCAAGTCTAAGTCATCCCTGAGAAGTTTGTATCCCTCACTGTTGACTGTAGGTAGTGTATTACCTACTTCAAGGTTTCAGGTAGGAGTCCAAAGACAACTTGTAAAAATGAGTTTTGAGAAAATCAACATATAAAACATATTCAGATAAAATGTAGAAATTTTCCTGGTCTTCGTTGGTACAGTGTATCCTCAGGCTTGACCACTACTGCCTTAAAAGTAAGGAAGAGAGAAATGCCATTACTAGTCATTATACAAAGTCCTGATATTTTATAACCTTATCTTCTCCATGAGGAGTCAAACCACTGTCCTTGCCCATTTTCCAGCAAATAGAATGAACAGGAGAGGTAGTAATGACCTCAATCAAAAGGAAAAGTCACTGTTTACATCCATCTTACTGCTTGGTTAAAGAGCAGAACAGTACTGGACCTTATTAAAGGACAGACTGCAACTGGCTGTATGTCAAAAGACAAGAGGCTACAAAGCAAACTCTTTGTCTGAACATGTATCAGTCTTCTGAAGATATCACGGTGTGTGAGGACTGCAGCGTGGCCATGCTGCATGAGCTGGTGAAGTTGTACTCTAAGAGAAGGACAGAGAAAGTAATTAGATCCCTTTTGTCTCCTTTGCTGCTAGGAAAGTTGCTTTTAGCCCAAAACTGTGGGAGTTCTTGTTAGGTATCACCTCCTCCTCCCGCTAAATGTATGAATACTAAGGCAGTTGGGTGTGAACAAGAAACCGTAGACAAATTCCTTATTCATGCTTCGGAATGACAGTGTGAGATAACTCCATGTCACTTTAGGAAACCTAATTCAGAACTGAATTTTACTGAACACTTAAGCTTGACTATTCTTCATCTGATAAAATGAGGCATATAATGGCTTTCAATTTAATTGACAAAGGTATTCAAGCCCTATTAGTTGACCATTTGATGAAAAAGGGCATCAAATGGGTCCCTTGATTATTAGTTCTTCCCGACTTTCAAAGTTCTTGCCATTTCCATCATTACCAGAAAACCCTCTTATCCCTCTATCTCCAGGCAATTTGGGATTCAGAGGGAGACAAATAAACCTTCACTGCTGTGATGCATCTTATAATGAAGAACCCACTCCTGCAAGTTCCTTAGCAAAGGAGGCTTGGAGTTGTACCATGCAAAGTCAAAAACATTCACGGGGCTTTGCCCTGCAGTGAAAAACACTGGACAGCCATCATGTTCCTGCTTTTAACTGGCACCCACCTCTCTGTTGATTCCTGAGGGTTCTAAAATTCATTACTGTTGATTGTGAGGAGTTAGGACAACCTCTGAAACTGAGTCCTTTGAAGAGTTACATTCAAAGAAGCAGAAAATAGTACTGTTGTGCAACAGTCTGGATTATCATATGAATACAACGCATTTAGACGTAACCACCTTCTGTTAAACACAGCCCTGAAAAAAAAAAAAAAAAGGAAGGAAAGAAAGGCTCTCCACTTAGCTTCTTGTAAAGCAGGCATGGAAAGAAAACAGAAATTACACATTAACAGCTCTTACAGCTCCTTCATTTATCTTCTCATTTATCTCATGGAAATATATTAATCCCTTTATGACTAAACCAAAATGGCTAAAGAGGACTAGGAAATTAAAGTCAGATGCACAGATCCACAGCTTTCCTTCAGCAGGTTAGGTACCATTTGGAAACAGGAATCCCTATTATAATAAGAATTGCTACTCGTACATTTATTTGGCCAGAATATGCACCAGAATAGTATTGAATATTTTTCTGTGTGACCACAAAAGCTAGCTCTGTACAACAACAACAACAAATTCTCACAGGGTTCAGTAGAAGGGACCACTTCAAAACAATTGAATTTAAGCACTCTTTTAATTTTGCATTGATTTAAGAGCTATTGTGTTTCTTTGGGGGAGGAAAAATATTGAGAAAAACAAATATTAAATTCCAGATCTGAAATACTAACTGTGAGTAAAATACAAGCCTGAGCAGGGTACAGCATTTTATTTATGCTATATTTACACTTGCACATACTCCTCTAACAAGTGGGGTAACATAAGCAGGCCTGCTCAACACAGGGTAAATTTCAAAGGAGATGTTGAATTCTATAGTCCACATGACTATTGTTACCTCAAGGTCTAACTTGCTCCCTTCTTTTGCATTTTACACAATAACAGCCTACCATTTAAGTCAGCAAGAAGAAATAACATCATGGCAATTCAGTGCCTATTCCGCCTGCACGTTGCTTGCATTAAAAAAAAAAAAAAAAGTTGTTGCCTATAATTTAGTAAAGTACGTGCATCAATCAAATCGAATGAGCAAATCCCCAGTAAGAAATAAGTCTGCATAACACAAGAAGTTTGCTCTAGATGCTGCAATGACTAGTTTCTATTTCTTAAGTCTTAGCATAGCCTAGGATGGACACCAATTGCTCTCAAGCAATGGATACCTGCTTTTATTCTTAGAGAACAGTCAGTTTATTGTCATCAAGTTATTAATGGTCCTAGGCATAGGTATATAGCACTACACAACAGAGTCACAAGTAGATTCCTAACCTACATGGACTTCTTTTTGGAAAGAGTACAGCACAACACAGAGATTAAAGCGTGTGTAAGTTTAAACATGCTTAAACACATATGTTTAAACATATTATTAATAATATCTCCCTTATAATGTTTGTTTTAGAACATTAGTTTCAGTGGGATTCATTATATACTTCAAGTGAAGGGTAGACATAAATCTGTGTTTTCTCTGTGGTAATTAGTAATTTTTCACTCCAGAAAGTAATTCTTATATAAGGGTTCCCTGTGTTGGTGAGGGACATGGCCTTCAGTCAGGTCATAATTTCTTGCATGTGCTCCAAATTTTGAGCACAAATATAAAAGTCTATATTGGCTTTTATCTTATAAGTGTATTTGTACCTCACAAGAATTCTATTCACAATTTCCATCAACTTTTGCTTTTTATGTGTATTTCACATACATTGCAGTAGTAATTTCTCCCTTTTGATTTGTTTATTTTTTTCTTACATTGTTTTTTTCTTACATTCTTTTTTTTTTTTCTTTGAGGCAGAAAATAAAAAAGAATAGATCATCATTTCCTTTATCTGTGATCCTTGAACTAGGAATATCGGTTGAGACTTTATTTAAAACTGACAGCTAATAAACACAAATTTTACAGTGCCTAGGACAAGTGAAAATCTGTTTTGCAATTTAAATCAAAATCCAGTTTAAAAGCAAGTAATCTCTCAGACCATTTACAATGCAAGTACTGCCACAAATGCATAGAAATCATTGAAGTCAATAATCCAGAAACTGCAGATGAAAATTTAGAAGGGATGTCTAAGTACTTAAACATTCAAGCTGAAGAAAACATAAAGAACTAAGATCAGCATAATTATTTTTAATAATTAGAAAGAAATGTTTCTAACAAAATGGGGTGTTCCAAACCCCATAACAGAAAGGCTCATAACAGTGTAGCAAAAAAAAAGGAGAAATCAGTCAGATAGGTCTGAGGATGCTACAGCATACTTCTATATTCAGAGATCACATAATGGCTTGGGTGGAAGGGCCCTTCAAGGTCATCCAGTTCCAACTCCCTTGCTGTGGCCAGAGACACCTTCCACTAGACTAGTGTGCTCAAAGCCCCATCTAGACTGGCCTTGGACCCTTCCAAAAGCAGAGCTTTCTGCAAAGGACAAATAATTTGTTTTGTCTGGCATTTTTAGATGCCAGAATATGGTTATAGGCCAAGTCTGAATAAAAACAAAAATAGTTATTTTATGAGAAAATCAGGCAGTCCTAAGAAATGAATATTTTGACAAAAATGAAAAAAAAAAATAAAGGCTCTTTAACCTCTGTGTTGAAACAAAACAAAGAAATTTATGATAACTTAATTTTTGAAAATATTTCCTTTGGGAAATAACAGTACAGAGAATACTTATGAAGAAGAGAATTCTATACTCATCCTAAGAACCAATATTTTCTTTCTTTGTTAAATGGAAAAGAGAACACACATAAGGGGTAAGACAAAATATAAATTATCTTCTAGAAAATTTCATGCCTCTAGTATGACTCATTTAACATAGTCATAGAAAAGATACTTTTCATACATTGCACTGTCAATATCACTAGACCAAGAGGTGAAAGAACCAAAAATTATCTAAAACTAGGCCCTGATCGAGCAAAGCACTTAAAGGTGTGCACAACCCTAAAGGCAATACCAGCCTAATTCACCACAGCAGCAATATGCAGCAACATGCCAGAGGACTTTGCTGGACACATTTCAGTGACACACTGGAAAACTCTCACCCACAAGCAAAATTACTCTGACATTTATTTCTTTGTACAAACTCCCTGTAGAAGGGCACTCTGTCAAGAAAAAAAAAAACAACTCAAAAAAACCAAAAAGAAACCAAATCAACCCTTTCTTAAGAAGTTGGAAGGGAACCTTTTTAAACCCCAAAGCATTCTGTGGCAGTACAAAGCACTACTTTCTTTCTGCCTTCTACCCCAAGCAGTAAATTTACACCCTGTTCTGAAAACACTGCTCAGTCTTGGAGTGATCAGCCCCTAGTGAGGTCCTGCTGCTGCACTGCCAAGGCTGCTTGCCAGCAGGACCTGCTTCAGAGACAGGCTCAGAAGCCCTGAAATCACAGATTGCTACTGAAATCCCAGCTAGTGCATAATAAGTCTCTTTGTCCAGAAGAGTCTGAGAAGAGTCAATTTGATGTCACAAGATGAGCTAATGGATACTTCTACAGCTGCTGCCCCTTTGGGTCACATGTCAGCCAGTGATGCTGCATGGACACCCTTCGAGGCCAGAGGATGTTTCCAGGCCTTTCTCACCCGCCTCTTCCCAGCATGTTTTGACAGGCCATGAGTACAAATCAAAGTATGGTGATGAGACTTCACTTTCAAAACAAATCACTAAGTGAAGCTTGTTAACTTCTCAACAAAATATAAGGAAACTATAAATATACACCATGTGGGTAAAAAGGTTTTAATACACACACACATACACACATATTGTTACTCATGACACGAGCATAGTGCATAAACTTAGGACACATATTTACAATTTAAATACAATATTAATTTATTTTTTTTCTCTTGTATGTCATCTTTTGACAGCAAAATTATATCAGTCACAAAGTTCTCGCCATTTTAATACTATTGCATATTTTGTTTTCATTTACTAACAATGAACAAGAGTTATAAAATATTTCACCCATAAGGAAATTTATATTAACATTGTTGTCTCTAAACCTACATGCCTATTTCACATATGTTCCTTTTCTCTGTATTTCCCAACAGAGCACCTCAGGTCTGCAAAATGTAATCAGAAGAGAAATTTTGCTTACAGCAATTCCAAAGATATCCATTAAATAAATAAGTTAAATGCCGAAATACAACTCAAACAAGGACCATCAGTCAGAAAAAGTGATCACTTTCTAAAACTTCGGTATTGTATATCTCTTTGGTGGAGTATTTTTCATAGGCTTGAGCTTCAGTAAATGATTGGTGTTGCATTAAAATTAAGCAAGCCCTAAGGACACAGGACAAACTATAAGTATAACAATGTCTAATTCTTCATTGTCTTTATCTTGCAAAGATTAATTTACCAATGCAGTCCTGAAAGGTTTTTTTACCCCCTTGCACATAGAGATATTTCAGAGGCCAATGAAATTTCTGCAAGGAGGGAGACTCAGTATAATCACACACTTCAGATCTTGCTTACAGGTTTAAGATTTACTAAATACACTGCATATACTGTATATATGC
>VXBU01010436.1:125418-143544 GCA_013400315.1 Bombycilla garrulus | reverse complement strand
AATTGTTTATTGTCTTCATTATTTTTGTATCAGTTTTTGTAATGATTACAAAAAAAGTTTTTGTAACTAATAAAAAAAACCTCCAAACTTTGCATATTAAGGATATGCAGAATTTCTGCTTTTTTTCACCTAAAAAGAGAAATAAGCTTAACAAGTATTTTGATGTCTTCTATCATGAAGGCCTAGTGCCAGTATCTAACAGATCATACACTAGGACAACAAGAAGTTAATTACTGAGCATAAATCTAGTTCTTTTTATGACTCATACATTTATGACTTGTTCTCAATGAGGATTTCCGTATCCCAACTGTTAAAACAGTACAGTCATTTCACTTTTGACAATTAACACAAATTCCAGAGCTGTGCTGCCGTCAGAAATGACAACACCCATCCAATGTTAAAACTCGAGTATTTTTTTCCAATTCCCAAAAGAGAGAGTTATCTTACATATGCTGTTTGATCACGTGGTCTCTATTCATAAGAGTATTTTGTCGGCTTAAGGACTTTGACACAGATGCCCTTGAGTTAAAACTGCTGCAGTATATGGGCTTTCTTCAGGGTGACAGAGAGCAGGGAATCTCAAGCATGTCCTGCAGAACTTTATCAAGAGCTTGGAAAAGTACTTTCTAAATCTTCACCATCTCAAGTCACAGAGCAGACACATTTTACTGCCTGCTCCCTAGCATGATGTCCCATTCCCTATTTGCCCCTGCCTGAATACAATTTTGAAAACTCTGCTTCAGACTTCAAGCTTGGTCCCATAATACAAGGAGGACATCCTTAATATTGCAAACTCTTTGTACAAACATTATGCAACAAATCAAGTCAAAAACATCAAGAGCAGAGAGGAAAAATTGTGCTGTCATTGTATCTGGCGGCAAGTTCATTTCACTCACTGGCACAGAGTAATCTCCCCACAGGTCACTGAGGGTAGTGGTCTGATGAAAACCTTTAAATAGATTTTTTCATCCAGAAACCATACTGTGAAATCTCACTCTAATGTGCAGTGTTAATGCAGCCTCTTAAGAATGTTGCAGGACAAAAATTTACAAACATTCCCCTTTATTTTAATCTAAAATATCTCAAAAAGAATTTATGAGCATGGATGATCTCTTGATCCTTCATTATGTAAAAAGCCTCCATCCCTCACATTTTCTAAGCAGGAAGGATGGATGCAAAGGGAGATTAAAAGCATAGGAACATTCTTTCAGTGCAGAGCACTGAAAAAATCATAAGGAAATTGTACACTGGAATCAGGGCAAAGGGCTGAGCATGTCTGACTTCCCTGAAAAACAACATTTGAATCAATGCACCAAGAAACCTGAAAGGGACAGAGGTCTTAGAAGTACTACATTCCTACAGTTTTCGTTACAGGTATTCAAGGACAGAAAACTAAAAAAATACTCTTATCTCTTTCAGGGCTGGAGCTCAGTCCTTAGAGACTCAGACTTGAAGTACAAAGAGGAAAACAGGATTCTTGACTTCCGCAGTTCATTTTTCACACCACTGTCTTGTTTTCTGTAGCCAGTGTATGTTTTGGAAGGGAACTCCCAGATATCTTCACGCTTTGAAAGAACATGGGCTACAGGCAAACTTGTCAGATTCAATTCTTACTACATCATGAGTAGCCATGGTAATGTCAAGCTCCAAGGATCATTTAGAGTTGGCCACTTATTTACTGAGGATGTATCTTGTGTCTGCTGGTCCTGGTCACCCAGATCTCACAAGCTGTATTAAAAGTAACTGTTCAGGACCATGATTTTGCTGGAACTGGAATATTACTGCAGAAACAGCATTGTCTCAAATTGTCTATTGCTGAGGCCAAAAAGAACACAATTCAAATGTAATATCAGTGCTATCATACCTGTAATGATAAAAATAAATAAATTCCTTTCAAAGTGAGGAAAAAATATTTATAGAATGAAAGAAAGCATAAATACCCCAGTAAAATATGCAACCTGGATGAAATGTACTAATGCTTTGTCGAAAGTTGAAATACAATTGCCTCACTAATACACAGTGAATGGGGACAGAGTCTCTTCCAGAGAGCAGTTCAGATACCTTATGAAGAGTTTTTACATGGAGCCACCTCTACATACATATATTCTTCACACAGCCATCCTTGAATGAAAACTAGTCTGCAAGTCACAGCCTTGTAATGCGCTATCTTGAGAGCAGAAAAAAAAGACGTTCACAAAGACATCAGATCCAAAAGACAAGCACAGGAGGAGACAGACCCCAATTATATGTTGTACAGGTAGCACAACTCTATGTCCACCCTAGTTGCTGAGAGGCATCCCTCACTGAATATCTCATTTCCTAGTTTCAATCCTACATTAAACCTAAGTGTCTTCAATCCAGGCACGGCTGTATTTTAAGCCTTACTTTAACTGCTCCTTTCAGGCCTAGCAGTGGCACAGCTGGCACACATTTGTGAGGCAACACCTTTGCTGAGGGCGATGCCTCCCAAGTACAGCTCACCTGCACCCACACCGGGACTTCTGACTAAGGGATGATTAATACCTGCAAAAAGAGATAGGCTTCCACTTGAACGTAACAGGGGCTTAAAGCAAACACTTAAGGGCAGTGACAATAGGAGGGTAACCACCCATGTCAGTGCACATTAACCAGCTTATTGCACAATCCTAAATCAGGGGAGATAACACTATGCCCAGGAACTCAATGAGATGTAAAGGTGTGGGAAATCAATGTTGATTCATTACTTTGAAGGGAAAAGACAAATGTTCAGTATGCAAAGTGAGTTCAAGTCTTTCCGGCCTTGCATCACTTCCTTTGGCAGCATTCTTGTTCCTCTTGTACCCTTTGATATGGAGTAACTCTTATTCCAACTCATCTTTCCCAGGAAATTCAGTGTGTTTCTATTTGTAATATGTCTCAGTTGATTGCCAGGTCTCTCTCCAGATACAGTTTGAATCCTAAGTAAGAAAAAGCATCCAGACTGTCAGAAACAGAGCCATGCAGGTTATCCCACAGCAAAAAGGACAAGTAATTTGGGTGACTGACTTACTGGTCATTGTTTTGATTCTGGCTCTGAGGACATCAGTGTGTCAGAAGCATCAGATATATTGAGGATGGAAAGTCTAACTTTTCAGTCAGCTCTCCATTATTGGATATACCACTTAGAACTCTGGTTCTTTTCAGAAAAATATCTGGTATCTCAGTTTTTGCTTGACTGCTTTCATATCTACTCTGAAAGAGTTAAAATGCCATATTTTCACCATACATTGTTAGGCTTGAAAACATTTGGGTTTGAGGTGACTGTGGATTTTCCATGTGGCAGCAAGAACAAATCCGTCCTTCTACCTCTGCCTGCAAGGTCATAGTTATAGCTGTCTTTGTAAAGGTGTGAATAATAAAGGTATAGGTAATAATGCCACAGAAATATTTCCAATCAGAAGTCTCATTGTGTCCCTTACATGAGATGACAGTTCTATATTTTTGTATACAACTACATTTAATATATGTCATTATAGTAAATGGTATATGTTACATTATATCATATATGTAATTACATTAATTTGTAAAATCAGTTCAGAAGAATGAGGAATTCTGGGAATTCTGGGGATTCAACTGGGAAAAGTTGCACAGAGGGCTGTCAGGACAGCTTAAAAGATAAGGTTTTGAGCAAAAAACTCCAAAACATTCAAAATGAAGGGGTTTGAAGTGAAGCCTTGTTCTGTCCTTGTAGCATATTTTCCTGCTTCCCTCCCCCTTCCTCCTAGACTGAAGTTCAGCAACCTCACCTCCGCCATATCGCTAAACTCCCTTCCTTCCTTCACCTCTGGTGTGGCAATGGTTACCCCATATACACCCCCACATTCTCTGCAGGGAGCACTGGGTTCAAGGCCACAGTCAATAACCAGTTCTTTTTAGACAGAAGCTTAAATCTACCTCTATCTGAAGGGAGCAAGTCAAATATCATCCTGTTGAAGCTACTGCACTCTTCTCATGGGCGAAGGCCAAAACAGAAATAAATTCTACTCTAAGAAAATTTGTTCCTCTAGTACAGGTTCTGGGCATATAGTCCAGTTGCTGGGGACACCTAGTTCATATTACTCTGAATTTGGAATATGCAAACTAGCATGGAATCATGTGGGGAAAAACAGAAAATCTCAGAGTCTTTCAAAGGAGAAAAGGTTTTTCTTAAGCAGAAAATGCTCTTCAGCTTTAAGGACGACAGACCTACTTCACTGAGATACTACAATACATAAAAAAAGTACTTTTTAAGAGAAACTTAATATTAAAAATTGACTTGTTCTCCCTACCCAGCTATTATTTCCCAGATATTACATTTACAAATTACATCTTATGCTATTTTTTGTCCAAAAATATTCCATTTACGGCTTGCAAAACGAGAAACTTTAGAAAGGAGATACAAGTATAGAAAATTACATGAAACCTTCACAGGATGTAAAAGAGCTGTTGTAACCACTGTAGCAAATGTGTAAACTGTTCAAAGACCATGGAAGTGGGCTCAATATATGTACTGTGTTAAATTATGTGTCTTGTAAGCTGAAGCTTCTCTCTGAGAAAAACATGTACCACTTTTTCACATAAGAAACGGTGGTTTTGTAAAGAAATAAATTTGTATTTGGAGTTTCTCCTATCACATGAAAAAATGATGTAGTCATGTGTGTTAAAGTGCTGATGAGGTATAAAGCAATTCTGCTGGTTCAAATTAGTTCAGAAAACTTTGAAGCTTTTATTTTATATTTATGTGAGAAAGGCTGCAGTCAAGATCAAGTATGATCAATCCACACAATTCTAATTTTATGTTATATCAAGTTTTATGAATGAAAATAAAGGTGATATGCTCACTATATTGAGTAGCAGTTTTACAAAGAGGCAGCTATGGGCCCAAGATTATTTGAATGACAACAGGATTACAGCCAAAGACCTTGGATCAGGAAGAAAGGCTCACAAGTAATTCCAAAGTCATCAGCCTTGTTTTCCTTTGATTGTGCCTCAACTGCACCTAGCAGCACACTGACATGAAAACTCTGCTTCCTGAGACAATAGGTTCAGGCTTTGTCGTTCTTAAGACTGCATTTAGGTGTAGCTGTAAAAAACTACAGCAGTGAGGTGTACCTGGCAAACCCAGGATATGAGTCAATATTTTCTTCCTATGTAGTAATTACGTTAAAGAGACTTAAAAAAGAAAGAGTAACAGAAAACAGCAGAAATATATTCCCTTAAGGCTGGGTTTTCCCTTGGTCCACAAACATTCTTACTAATCTCCCTCATCAATTAATTAGAAGAATCACAAAAAGGATTAGTGAGAAGGATCACAGTACATCAATCACCAGTGAGAGGACTGCTTGTTGACTAATAATTACGTGTCTCCAAAGGCCGTTGCTCAAAAGTTCTCACTTGTGGATGGATGGACTCATTCTGCTCAATTTCAAACCTACCTGAACAATTCTATCTGTGGTTCATATTTGTCTGGTCAGCCAAAATGCAAGCATGAAAGGGAATTAAAGCTGAAGACTAAGTATATTGCAAACTAGGAACAACCAGCACTAATAATGCTATCAGATTGAAAGACAGTCCAACGACTGAAAGACAGTCACTAAAAGGTAAGGACAACATTTCAGGGTTTGTTTGTTTGTTTGTTTGTTTGTGGTTTTGTTTTGTTTTGCTTTTGTTTTAATGGAGCGCTGATGGCCATTCTGTGCAATTTTAATTATTAACATTAACATTAAAATTATTAACATTAAAATATTAATGTTGATATCATATGTATTTGCACATGGGCATTACTGTTGTCTTTATGTAAGCATGTCTGGTAGTGGAAATACGCAGGTCAGTGCTAGTAAATATTCTAAGATCATAGCCATTTTAGGCCAAACTGTTTTTGCTTGAGCAAAATTTTATATATAATATAGTAGCTCTTTCAANTATATTCCCTTAAGGCTGGGTTTTCCCTTGGTCCACAAACATTCTTACTAATCTCCCTCATCAATTAATTAGAAGAATCACAAAAAGGATTAGTGAGAAGGATCACAGTACATCAATCACCAGTGAGAGGACTGCTTGTTGACTAATAATTACGTGTCTCCAAAGGCCGTTGCTCAAAAGTTCTCACTTGTGGATGGATGGACTCATTCTGCTCAATTTCAAACCTACCTGAACAATTCTATCTGTGGTTCATATTTGTCTGGTCAGCCAAAATGCAAGCATGAAAGGGAATTAAAGCTGAAGACTAAGTATATTGCAAACTAGGAACAACCAGCACTAATAATGCTATCAGATTGAAAGACAGTCCAACGACTGAAAGACAGTCACTAAAAGGTAAGGACAACATTTNTGAATTAAATTTCTAACTATCCATTTATTTGTCTACCCTTCCATGCCTTTTTTGAGAGTTCTTTTCCGAAACATGGTACTAAGACCAATCCACTTTCACTTTATCCTCATTTAACATGAAGGTTACTGGCCAATAAACTTTGGCCCTTATGAACTTTGAACACATCAACTAAACAGCAGAGACTTGCAAAAATAACAAGGTTCATGTGAAGGCTGATATTATTTGAGCAGATAGCGAATACCCTTGGTCATGAATATTTTTTTAAAGGATGATTACAACTTCCTAGCCTTCCTCATCCCTGCTAACTGTTAAGATCTATCCCCTTTACTGCTTTAATCACACACAAATTCAGAGGCCAGGATGCTATTCTGAAAACATCAGATTTGTACGTAATTTCAGAATTATTAAATATTCACACATTTCACACCCTCAATTTAATTTTAAATGCACACTAGAAAAGACTGCCTCTTAAGGTAGGATTTTTATTTTGTGATCTAGTCTAACTGTAGTTACTTTTTAATCTTACCTCTAACACAAGGCTCCCCAGAGTCTCATAATGTTCTTCAGAGATATTCCATGGTTTGGAGAAAATGTGATTCTGCTTAAAAATGACTATAGGTGCTGTTTAGTGCTGTTGCCCGCCTCTGACAAATCCTACTAAATTCAATATAGTATATCCTGAATATATGTGAATATTATACGTATGTATTGAACATAAACACCTCACCTCTGCAAATAAATAACTGTGTGTTGTGATGCATGCTTCATGCTTATTCAGATTAGTTCCATTTGCCTTCATGTCATGGATGGTGACTTTGTACATATATCAGCAGGGTTATTTTCCATTTTACTGCTGCCTTTGGAAATTACTCTGGCACTTATGTTTCAAATGAAACCAATTTGTACAGTTAAACTCACTATGGATTCCTGGAATCCTTTTCCTAAGGAGAATTAAGTCTCTACATTAAGCATGAACATTGGACCGTATCAAGTGTAGTAATCACATGTATAAAGCTAATACCTGCAGAAGTCCTTCCATGGACAAAGTCTGCTTAATAAAATAGGAAAATACCCTTGGTTTTAAATGAAACTCCAAATAAACAAACATCAACAGTCCAGGAGAAACTAACTGCAACACCTAAAAAATGAAAAATTTACCCAAAAGAAGCCAATCTTTTTCCTACATTAAGCAATACATGCTATAGAAAAAATTTCAATCTGGCAGGAAAAAAAATTCTGGAGGAAAAAAAAAAATGAAAAGGCACAACTGTTCACGTGCTGCATTTTTATTAATTTTTACCTCTAAGTTTGGAACAAACTTTTTAGTGCTCACAAAGGAAATCAATGCTACAGTATGCCACATACTCTGAAAAGTATAACCTCACAACTTGGCATAGAAAAGTAAAAAACACTGAATATATGATTTTTTTTCTACAAAAATAACACAAGATAATGAAAACATTTTAAGAAGTTGCTTAGCTGTTTTAAAACTTCATTAAGTAAAACAGCAAAAGTTCTTTCTGTGCTAATGCAGTACTTTTACTTGAGCCAAGTTACACCCTGATTTATCAGTTCAGCAAACTGTATTTTTCAAAATACTCCAGGCAATTTGAAAAACACTTCTATTCAACATCTTAGATGTTAATAAGTGTACTACTGTAGACCTCAGCTTCACCTTTGAAATTCAGGAGACGATCCCACTCCTTTATTTAGCCCGAGGTTGCACAATTGGCTGTACAGTCTGCACAATAGACCTAGGGCTATCTAATGCAAGCTTTTCTTGGCCTTTTGTGGTGGATGAATAAATGTGCCACCTGATGTCATCTGCCAGGTTTCTCCAGCAAAATGTCAGACAGCTTGGGTCCCTTCTTATGCTCCAGATAGCAGTAATCAGAAAACCAGTAGAGACTAAATAAAAGATACATTTAGTGATTCCACATGGTCTACAGTCATCTCTAGTCTTAAGGGTAGTTTTCTTATGACAGTCAGGTACATAACAACAGCACATCAATGCAATAAATATTAAGTCAGTTGAAACAGGGACACCTTGTTACTCTTCACCTTTAAAAAAAAAAACCCTGTAGATGCCTTGCTTGCATCTCAGTAAACTTGACCTTACAAAATGGGAAGATATTAGAAGCATGTGACAGCTTAGTGAATTAAAAATAATAATTTTATGAGGGATGTAGGAATCAAAACAGATATCTGCAATGGAAAGGCACAATGATTAGCAGTTCATAGCAGGCTTAAAACTGGACCTGGACAATATATACTCACTACAGCATACAGATTTTTAAAATAGATAAGTGGACCAATCTAGCCTGTATCTATAAGCAGAAGACTTTTTAGAATACTATTTTGTTTAGCAGTCCAGGTGCTCAACCCTAGGGTAACTCACTGTGGTAATTGCTGTTCCAAAAAGTGTGTTAATCACTCTGCAGTTGAAAAAACCCCACCTTGTCTCCTACAGCCCCACCAAGAACGTGGTACTTTCCAAATTTCTGCCAAAGGCAGGATCTTAAAGTATTATTAGCAAGAAAAATCTGTCTTGAGTACATCACTGCCTCTAAAATGTTTTTCTCCTGCTGTAGGGTGAAAGGAGAAGGTATGAAATCCATACCAAGATTATTGTCTAGCTAGCACAAAGAGGCATGTGAGAGGGAAATAAATAAACCAAAAAAGAAAGAAAAGCAGGAGGAGTTGACTTTTGCCTTGCAGCCATACAGTTAAAACCAGATGGGACTTTCATCAGAAGCATCTTGACAAAGTGTACTGGAAAAGGAGAGAGCCAGCTACAGCAGAAGCTTTGCTTCCTCCATGGCTTAAGCTACAAAATGTTTGATTACCTGCAGGTGACAGATAGCTTAATCCAGGCCCTGCTGATAAGAGTCCAAAAAAACAAAACAGAGCCTTATATGGCAGTACAAACAGCCAAAATTTTCAAAAATATTTAAGTTAGTATGACATTTGTACAACAGACATTACAAAATGCACTTTAATCATGGATTTTAACTTGGGTCCTCAAAGATAATTCAGGTGTAGTCCGTGATCAGCACTAGGAGAAACCAGAAATCAAGTGCACGTCTTTTGGATGAGTCTCCTGAGTCTCCTGGTTAGCACTGTCTTCACTGCTGTATTTTGATAGAAGTTTATCACTCACTGATCAATCTCAGCAGTTCTGTACTGGTACAAGTGCTTTTTATCAGATTGCTGACAAAAGAAGAAATGTTTTTAAAGTATTTGGCCGCTCAAGTAACTTTCTGAAAAACACATGTTAAAATACTTGTGTTGTTCTCAAAGCCATTTAGAACAAAGCACCATGTTTCAGGATGGCAGAGGAATGATAAATGTTAGTAATCTAGTGCACCAAATTGTATGACTTTCTCTTAAACATGCTTTCAGTCAAAAGTCTGTAAAAACAAGCCTTTGGAATGCCCCTACTGTACAGAAAAAGGCCACTTCTGATGGCACAAAAATCCTTGCAAACTCAGACAGGGTTCACACAGAATAGGTGACATTCCATGTTTTTCCAAGTGGACAACACAGGTTTAAGAGACCAGTTTAGAAAAAAAACCCACTGGATTTTTCTCCAAAAAGTGAGCATTTCTCAGATGATGCCCTTTCTTCAGAAGATAGGATGGCCCATGTATCTGGTCTGGGCTTTCTGAAGAAAAAACATGTTACAACTCCAAGCTAGTCGTAGAAAACTCCCAAAGTGCAGATTAATTATTGGGTAATATCTGGTAGCAAGTATTGTTTTCAGAAGAAATGTAAAAGCACTGATAACCTGTTGCTCCCTATTGTGTTTCCTCTGAAGCTTAACTGCCTAAAAGACTTAGAAAATGGTCTTTTATAAAAGAATTATCAGGTATAATCACCAAGACCTTATAAATCCATTTCTGCTTTTCACAATAAAGGGAATTAAAGTCCAGTATGCAGTCAAAGGGAATTTTCACAACATTAATTTGCTGTTACTGTAAGGCCCTTTTCTGTGTTCAGAGAGGTGCTAAAGAATTTTGTTGTAGATAGAAGTAAACCTACATTCAACTAAAATAAGGACTAAATTTTTAAAAGGCCAAAAATTAATCAAATTTAATATGATTTGCAGGGCAATCTTGGTGATTTAGGCAAACTACCGCTAATGAGAAAGACCACACCGGACAGTTTCATGGGTTTTTTAGCTCAAGTATATCTGAAAAGCTTTGAAAATCTCTGTCTACTGTATTCAGAAAATCACTACCGAGCCCTTTTGTTAGATGCTGCATTAAAGGAATTTACTGCTGAGAATTATTATTGTGAGTAAAAGCTACAGTGAACAGCAAAGACAGCCTTACTGTTGATCCATTAATGTCTGTTTACAGTGTAGAGCTTGTGTCACTTCTACAGGCCATAACTATGATATGGCACTGACTCTAAAGCTCAAATCATTAATTGACATGCAGGGTAAATTCTAGCCGCAAGTAAAAGATATGTATAACACAGGAATACTGATCTCAATCCAGACTGGGATAATGTTGACTTGTTTGACATCCTTGGAATCACTAAATTGACAAAAAAATGTCCAAGAGATTCAGCATGTCTAGATGGATTTAGGTAAGGTATTTCTTTTATTTAAATTTCATTCAATTTGACCTTGTAAAATATTAAGCATCTCCTTTTTGTCTGATGTCTTCTTTTGGCCTGCAAAAATTCCTAAGGATTGAAGGCATTCAATATCCACCCAAAAACAGTTACTATCTTTCAGCTCTGGAAACTACTTCATGGACGGTGCAATGAAAACTTTCCCAGGTATACATAATAAGCTGTTAATAACCAAGATACGGTGATGAGGACTGCAGCACTGTGGAGTACATTTTTCTCTTCAGCTGGTGGTTAAAATGTATGCATTTCCGCCAAGATCAACAAAAGCCAGATCATAAGAAAAATATTTGGAATAAACTGTGGGCCTGATCCTAATTTAGAAATCTGTTGAATTTCATTGAACATGGCAGCAAATGAACTGAAACTAAAAGCTGCTGTATTGAAGTTCCTCAAGACAAAGCCTTCAGCTGGAAGTGTTCACACAGCTGAGTCGAGTGACATAAAAAGCCATCCAATCTGAAACAGGTCTTTCAGAGAAAAAAAAATAAGGTAGGTTTGACCTAGCATGAATAGTAACTTCTTTCTTGCATCATTTGTATTGCTAAAAAATGCATTACTCTTTCATGGGTAGAAAGAAAATCATCCACCTTCTCCAAGTAGTTTAAAATCACTTTAAAAGGGTAGCTGCAACATTTAAAATATATGGATGATAATTTTACAGTTTTAATTAGAATGTGCCTTATCATGCACTGGCAGCTCAAAAGACTCTAGGAATAAGCACTTACAGGGTGAAAATGCAGGAAGTCTTTAAGATATTTTTGATAACATCCTTAAGAATATTTTCTGTGGGATAGGATATTAACAATGACCTTAAATCTCAGATAAGCTTGCCTCTAGAAAAAATAGGAAATTCCCAAACTGATAGACAGTTATGAAATGCAAGATGTTAATTATTATAAAAGACAAACACATCAATAGATGAGCAGATAAATATTCTTCCAGAAGATTTTAAGCATAAACTTCGTAAATTAAAATAATCATGACTAAACAAGACTTTTCTCATAGGTCTCATAAATAAAAGAGTGATGATGTTCTTCAATAGAATTGAAAAGACTTTAAATCGTATTAGTTACCCATAAGAGAAAAAAAAAATCTGCATGACAAAAGAAAAATAGCAACTTAGGGAAAGGCAATAACTATGCCATGCTTTCAGTAATAAGAAAGCGTGTCTGTGCCCTATATATAACACAAACCTGATACGTATTTGTACCACTCTGTCTAAAGAATGCAGAAGTGAAGACTTAAATAAGGTACAATAGAGAATCTGGTCTTCCTACTAATTGTCACGTTTTATAGACAGTAAAAGTCGAAATGAGAGTGGGGACAACTGATACCTGAATAACCACTGAGTGTGTATTTAAAATATTCCACAGGAAAACCTATTTGCTGTAAGCATAGAACTCTTGGTTTATTACCTCTAATTGTGTTTGATAGTTCAGCATTACCAAAAGAAAAACAGTGAACTTTTTTATTAGGTAACCATCAGAAAGGGCTGACTACAAAGAGCAGAAAAAATAGTAAATGAAGCAACATTCGATTCCTCCACACAGATGATTGCAGTGGCAGAACCACACTGCTAAGAGCACAAACCATGGAGGCTGTCACCAGCTGAAATCACCTACAGGACTTGGCTGCATGTGCTGTTTGGAGGTGCGAGTAACAGATTGTCTATGTGAGAAGCTATTACAAAATGAAGTAGTGTGCACTCTGCACGTATTGAATTGTTCCTCTACCAATTTACTCCATACTGGGTCCCAGTAAGGTTTAGCTCAGCCCACCATTACAGTGAGCTTACAAAAGGAAACTGATTGGTGCCCCCGTGAGCAACTGTTCCACAGGTCACGATTAGACTCCTGACCTGGTTCAGTCTAATTTGCAGTCTCCAAGGAAAGGACTGAAGAAGCCAGCTGCCCTTCTCACACACATCGCATCTGCTGTTGAATGAAAAACCCCTCTTCAGCTCCAGACTGCTCTGCTCCACTCCTTACCCTTGCTTCTTGGCTCTGAAGTCCAAAACTTTTTCAAACTTCTTTATGTACCTTTACCATAATGTTGAGGTTTTTACCCCTGGTTTTGAAATAAATTGTCTCTGACCTTTGTCCATCTGCTTACAGAGGTTTGTACGCAGACAACAGGCACAGGAGTAAAAAACAGGGTGAGAGGAACCGGAAGGATCCCTACTATGTCTTCTAGGACCACTCTTACTGAGAATAATTGCAGACAATAAATCCCTTTCTCGGCTTTTTCTCCACTTTCATCACTGATCCTCCAAATTGCAGGAATGCCTAGAAGACCAACCTAGCAACCAAAGTAGCATTGCTCAGGTCTGTAGGTCTCCAAAACTACAATATTAACTTTTTCTTACCTTCTGCTTTATAAAGGAAGTTGCAAGTCTTCAAATATGTGAATAAATAAATATTCAAAATTCAGTATCAGGCATCAGCTATTTAGCTATTTATTGCAACTCTTGATCTCACTCACACCCAGCATCTGCTTATCACAGCATGTTGTTAATTCATTACAATAACTTGTGAATTAATTGTTTTAATTTTCTCTTATTGGTAACCCATCACACCTTAAGTGATATTGATCATATAAAGTTGTGCTTACTTTTCAATTGGATCTCAAATTAAAGGAGACTGTGGGACATTTTCAAGATAAAACTGAGCAAATATATAAGTGACTGAAAGTTTATAGTGGTATTTTAAGATAAGGACAAGATACTCAGAAGGAGGCATTCCAGAGCACTTAGTCATTTCAGCTAAAAGAGAATCTCTATCATGAATGAAGGAAGCATTACACGTGATTAGTATCAGAGCTAGTCATTGTTAAAAACGCAAGAAAGTTAGGTAAGACAGAAAAAATCAGGTTATTGCAAACTGAGAACATGTCCCAGGAGCTGTGAGAAATTACTGAGATAATGTGAAGTGCACAATGTACATTAACACTGGCTTTCATGCTTTCATGTGATACTTCTGGCTCCTTTATTTGCGATAATTTGATATGCATGGTACAGACTTCCTTATGAAATACATTGATGTGATCATTCAAACGGACTTTTCTCTACAATTTGTTTGAAAGAAACCCAGGGGTTTCTTTGTTACACACGTGTATACATGTATGTACAAAAATAAGTTACATAGGTTAAAAAATGCCCATGATGAAGCTGTTTCTGTAATTTTTCCTGAACAATTACTAAAGCAAGAATGGAAAGTAAAGCTACAGTATTTCCCCAGACAAAATTATCAATACTTTAATTCTGCTTATTTGAGAGAAATATGAGACTTGATAAGGACTCCTTTAATCTATATTTAAATAGTGGTGGTCAGTGGTGACAAATTCATTGTATGTAGTCAGACTGCAGTATTTCCTAAAGGGTCTCACAGCTTTACTGCAACTATGACAAATCATGAGCATCTTAATCAAGGATACCTTGGCTTCTAAAGGTGTGACACATTGTATTAGGAACAAGCCACCAGATCCCTCCATTTTTTTCAATATTTACAAATAAAAACCTTTCGAAAAGGAAAGGGTGTGTTCCCCACAATTATCCTGCATTTATGTACATCATATTCCAATGATCTGTGAAGCCCAGCTAATAAACTCTTGTAGGTACTATGAAACAAAGGTAAAAAAAAAAAATATTTTCTGGCTTATAAAATACTTACCTATGTGCATCCAGCATACTCATATTTGAGATTGATGTTGACCACTATTGAAAGAGGTTATGTTTATTATAGTCTTAGAATGACACATGCTTTTGTGTCAGTCCTGGGCCACTGCTTGAAACAGGTCCCAAAAGCAACCTGGCTGATGTTAATACACCAGACCTTCACAACAGGTACCTTTGGAATAGACTTCACAGTAAATGTATTTTTTGCATTTCTTCCACACTGTAGTTGAGAATCCATTATAAGGTTGTATAAAAACAACAAGATGTTCCAAAAGAGTTTTTCAGAATAAACCAATACTTCAATTAGTGGATAGAGATCTCAGATTTCATTAAGATTACAGGTTAGGAAAAAGGACATGATTTACCTAAATGTCACTGATGTCAGGACAATTCTCCTACAAGGGTTTGTGCTCTCCTCAGGCCCCACCAATTCTTTAGAACCCAAACCAAAACCCCCAAAGAATAGGATGTGCACATGTGGGACACACTAATTATTTCTACCACCAAACTTGGGAGTGGTTGCAATCCTGTGGGTGTAATCTCGCCATTCAGTGATACAACCCTACAAATGTTTGTTTGGTACTCATCTGTGGAAGCCACATTGATAATGAAAAACTGAATTGCTTGCTCCCATGATTGGTGTGGGTGTTTATGAGACAAGTAGATTCCTGTCTAAAGAGCTTGCAAAATACTACTTTCTGTCTTTTAGAGTTATGTTAAAGATCATGAGAAAGTGGTAGAATTTTCAATAAGTTTCACTGTAAAATTTAAATCTGGTAGGTTGCACTGGGATTTAAATTCTGCTTGACAGGTGCTAACACTACAGAAGAGGTGGCTGCCTTCAAAAAGTTATAAAGGCAGTATTTTCAGGATGCACTCAGCTCGTCTGAGGCTATTCTACATAAAATTACACTTCAGTCCATCAGAGGAAATAAGATAACAGGTCAGGTCTTGAGATTAGGCTCTCGCTCAGGTCTCAGAAGCCACATTACTCTGTTTACCAGTGTC
This sequence comes from Bombycilla garrulus, assembly GCA_013400315.1. Classification (NCBI taxonomy): domain Eukaryota; kingdom Metazoa; phylum Chordata; class Aves; order Passeriformes; family Bombycillidae; genus Bombycilla; species Bombycilla garrulus. Next base: position 127,894 of record VXBU01010436.1, on the reverse strand, counting down.
ACCTCCAGTGGACTGGTTCCATCTTTCAGAGTAATGGTCAATAGAGATAGCTCTATGTCTGACTTGCTCTGAAACTTGCTCATTCAGCACCACATGGAGGATATTTGTGACTCATTTTAAGACAGTTTCAGCATCTCCACATCCTCCAAAGGACACCAAGAACGGTTTTGGACAGTTGGATGGGGTCTGTGCATCCACATCCCTTGAATATTTGCATACCAGTGGCAGTGGTAGAATGAAACTCAGCAGACTGCAAACCCTCCACTGCACCAGCTGTGTAAACATTCCTGCAGCAGCCTGCACTACACTCAGTGCTGCAACTCTGCCAGCAGCATCCCTTTCAATAGCTTAACTCAAGTGTGTTCATAGGATTGACCACAGTGCAAACACACCCGCCAGTCCTTCCAAAAAGTCCATTTCCACTTCCATGAACTAAGTGACAAACTCAATCAAGCTCAAAGTTGCATGCTGATGCATAAGACAGCTGTGTTTATTGTAAACTAGGCAGCTCTCTTAAGGATGCTGGTTCCAGCTGTGTCCTGCATGCATATGCACTTAAAGTTCAGTCCCAGCCTTTCTATTCTAGACTTCTAAAACCAGAGACCTGGTAAGGCAAGATTACTGAAACTGCTACTGGCAGTTTTTCAAACATCTGCTTCTTTTAAGGCTTTACAGAATAATCTAAACTCAACACCCATATTGCCCTATAAATGCAATTCTCCTTTCCCCAAGAAGTTATGTAATTGAAATAAAAAACTTCCTTCACATATAGTAGTGAAATCTTACCCTCTGCAACAAAGAAAAAAACAACCATTTATTCTAGTCATTTTTATTACTTTATTTTTATGTTTTCTTAAAGGCTCTACACATGTGACCACCTACATGTATGTCTGTAGTTCAATTAAATTGTCTGTTAAGACATTACAACTTTGAGATACATTTCCCATAAAAAGAATTCTTGAATATTATGAATAGGCACAGCTGCACTACTTCTGTTCTCAAGCATCCAGATACAGAATATAAAATAATACAGGCATTAAAAAGGGCAATTTATAGAAAAGAATTCCTTTTATGTCTGATTCTCTGATTCATTAGTGGTTTATTATAGCCATATATTAGTATCTCATGCCACCCTACATTTCAAAAGCCTTTCTGCGCTAGACAGCTCTGTCCTGTACAGTGCAAAGTTATGAAGAGCCTCTGGGCTGATACTCTAGGCCTTGCTGCATTCACATCTCTCACTTCAAGTCCCATTTTAGAATTTAAATGTATGGCTGAACTGCTGTAAAGTAAGAAACTGTGTATTTGGCAGTATTTGGCAGAATCCTAATTCTCCAAAAAGACAGCTTAAATGCACGGAAAATGTATCAGAACTAGTAAAGGTCTCCTGCTCCAGATGCCAAACAAAGATTTTAGGACAAGAACCACAAGTGAAAGGAAGAAGAAGGAATTAATCTGGCTTCTGTTCTATGAAAATAAACAAAAATATGAACTTGCCTTCTAATTTATTGCCTTCTTAAGCATCATACTTCTAATATTGTGTCCCTACTGAAAGATTAGAAAGCAAAAACTAGAAGAAAATAGAATTCTCTGAGTCTCCAAGCAGCAAAAGGCTCTCGTGCAACGTCTCTTCTGTTATGCACACCCAATTTTAATAAACATGTTGTCAGGAAGTCCATGAGTAAACACAAGCAATTAGCAAAGCTGATTGAGCGTCGCCATGGCTGAAGTCTTTGAGGTTACTTCAGGGGTAAATACGGCCGTAGGGATGATTCTGCCACTTCAGACCGCCACATCTGCACAGAAAACTGCTAAGCGAGCTCCCTCAGCTTTTGCAAGAAATCTCAGGTTTGGCTGCACAGCCCTTAAGCTGTTCCCAGATGTGATTTTTCCTGTTTTTGCACCAACAGAAAACTCTAATGGCTGGAGACATCTGTTATGACACCCTCCTCAAAGCTGGGACAGCTGAGATCAGGTCATTTATGATCAGGAATCGTAATATGAGGAACTCCTTAGAAACAATAATAAAATTTTTAAACCCCAATTCCTAATATCCAAATTAAGACTCAGCCTATGAGATCTGCAACATTATTTCAGTTTGTAGTGCTCACAAGTTTTCATTAAAGAAACATGAACTTTTCTTAAAAATACATGAGATAAGGTAGAAAAAGATCACATAAAAATTCCTTGTTATAAGAATAAAACTAGGAAAGGAAAGGAAAGGAAAGGAAAGGAAAGGAAAGGAAAGGAAAGGAAAGGAAAGGAAAGGAAAGGAAAGGAAAGGAAAGGAAAGGAAAGGAAAGGGAAACTTCAGAAATGCAATCCTAACTGCACTGGTTTTGTTGCTGTTGTTGTTCAGGTGGTTTTGTTTTGTTTTGTTTTGTTTTGTTTTGTTTTGTTTTGTTTTGTTTTGTTTTGTTTTGTTTTGGAGGGGGGGAGGTTTTTAATACCTGTTGGCTACAACAATAATACATCA
>VXBU01010436.1:90789-108134 GCA_013400315.1 Bombycilla garrulus | reverse complement strand
TTACTGGTAACTCATGCAAGTTTGGATTCACTTTTAGATATGATGACTTTCTAATCTAAAATTAAATCTAATCAAAATTAAATATCTGAAAGTGTAGTATCACTTTTAATTTTTACGAACTGACATAATGAGCAGGCTTTTAAAATCAGTTGAAGAGTTAGTTGAGGAAATGCATCCATCACCTGCAGTGAAGCTTAAAATCTGGGGCTTTAGTCCACTTAATTTTTTAATACAGGGGCTGACATTAAAATCACAGAAATTTCTTTCATAAATAAGAACTACAGGAGTATTGGTAGATCTGTAGCATCAGATATCTTAGCAAGTTTTATGTGTTGCTATCTGGTTTTATCTGATGCCATTTGAATTGTTTTGTTTCCATCTAACTCATAAGCAACAGAGTTGAAAGTTTTTATGCATGTTGCAGACTTCACCATTGGAACACGCAAAGTGTATTGCTTAATTCAAATATTGATAAAACGTGTATTGTATTTATATCTGCATAAACGTGAATGTAAGTGAATGAAATTAAACTGAAGCAACATTGTCTTTAAATAAACCCACAAGCCAGAATTTTTTGAAAGTGAATTGTTAGAATCAAACACCTGGATAAGGGTGACAGCTTTTCCATTATCCGATAAAGTCAAGGTTCAGTGATGCATTGTTAAATACTGAAACAAACCCTTTAAACCACACACCTCAGTTCCTTGGCACTGTGGCCACCTTGAAGAATGATGACTATTCCAGGGACTTGGAATTCAGCTAAATCTGAGAAACTAGGCCTCCACAGGATTATGAATTCTGGGATCTTCCCAATAATCTTTCATTTTGGAACTTCACTTTCTTCCAGCATCCAGAGAAAGACAGATAATGCATCATTCCTCAAAAGACATAGTGTGTCTATATGCCTGTTGTTTCCACGGCCATCTGCAAAAAGTTAGATTCTCTTAAAGGACAAAAATCCCAGTCTAAAGATAATTAGTTCAGTGATTCAATAATATCGAAAAGATCAAAGGAGCTCACAGGCTAACTTAATTTAAAGTAATTTTAAGTTGTTTTTCAGCTTGAGCCTAAATATCGTCATTTGAAGGTAGATGAGGATCAGTCATACCTTAGCTAACTTCAACATGGAGATACAAAGATCCACAAAAATTTGCACAACCATTTTTTAAAAAATGTTTCAAATGCCAAAACAAGACATGCCTGAAAAGAAAAGTAAAAGAAAAACAAAAACCAATCATATATATACCCAATAGACTTAATTAAAAACCCACAGAAATTGACTGGAATCTGTTTAACAAAGGTGTGGCTTTTGAGACCATGCAGGAAAATTTATGTGCATTAGGCTGTGGCATAATCTCATAGGTTTTAGAAGCAAGGGAGGGAAGAAAATTTTTTTCTTATTTAACTACAAGAAAACCCATAGAAAACTTAGTATGGAAGAATCCTTCAGTTGAAGGAAGAGGACAAATCTATTCAGTCAAATGCATTTAGAATGAAAAATGGTTTATACTGTAATAAGTGAATAAATATTTCTGGATGAATAATTTATCAAATTCCCCGTGGTCAAGTAAATTGGTGTGAGGGAGGAATATATGTGAGCCTTTATAAAAGAAATATGACAAGGTTTTCCTCAATGAGTATTTCAAGCAGCTGTAGGTTTTTCTGTTTCCAGCTGCTGCTTCTCTATTGTTGATACATCCCCATCTGAAAATTTGCATGGGAACTAGGATTGCAGAATCTTTTAGAAACTGTTTGCCTGCTCATTCTTTCCATCTTCTTCCTAGTGCAGAACGCTTTCTGATTTTCAGAAATCTACCAGATGTTCTTCGGGAACCCCAGTCAGTAGGAGAGCAGACGTGTCCCCCTACAGCTTGGAGCCCCTCCTCGTTGTTCACCAGTCCTGTAGGATTAATAGTGCTACTCCTCAAAAGAGTTGTGCATGCATATGTTGGCTTGGTCTCCTTGAAGTGAAGTGTTTCTTTCTTTCAAAAATGTGCTTATTCTGCATTTAATGGGAGAAAATACTTTAGCCAGTGCAATAAATGAAAATTAATTAAAATGCAATTAAGTAAATTTATGGCAGACTCTTATCTTTAAAAAAATTCAGGCTATTTTTCTGAGGAAATTAGGCATAGTCTCTCTATAATTAGTGAAAAAATATATTTAAATGCATCATGCATGTCAGAGACTGCCAAAATACTTGGTTTAAAAACAAAGATCCTTGAGGGAATGTCCCAAGCTCCCCATTTTATGAAGCTTCAGAATTTGTTTGTAGATCTTTACATTACCAGGTCTGCATAATTATAGGGATTAAACTTTGCCCGTAAGGCTGCCTGTTTTCTCCTGGTGCTTTCCCTCACACATGTTCTGCTACTACTAATGCCAATGCAGCTTCTGGTTCTGATAGTGGGAGTCCTATAACACAAGAAGCTCCAGGCAGCTGCCAGTGCTTTGAACACTGGTTGTCTAAACCTGCTCCGAGCACGTCTATACACAATAACCAGGTAATGCTGGGGGTTGGAAGGTAACTCTGTATTCTCTACTGCAAGGTTCGTCCCAGTGAATCAGTATCAATAGTCATCATTTCTCCCTTCCTTTCTTCCTTCTCAAAAGCTTAACCTCCATTGTCCGTGTGTAGTTTTCCCTTTGTTTCAAGATTCTTTTAGAGTTACAGCTTTACTTCAGTGAGGTGCTGATTCCATGCCTGATTCAAGCACTTTTTGTAGAATCACAGAACGATAGAATGTGTTGCATTGGAAGAGACCTTAGAGATCATCTAGTTCCAACCCCTCTGTCATAGGCAGGGACATCTTCCATTAGACCAGATTGTTCAGAGCTCCATCCAGCCTGGCACTGAAAACTTCCAGGGATGGGGCGGCCACAGATTCTCTGGGCAACCTGTGCCAGTACCTTACCACTCTCACAGTAAAGAATTTCTATGTGATAGCTAATCTGAACCTTCCCCCTCTCAACTTTTAGCCATTGCCCCTTGTCCTATCACTACATGCCCTTGTCAGAAGTCCCTCTCCATCACCTTTCAGGTGGAAAGGCTGCTATAAGGTCTCCTCAGAACAGCATTCTCCCCAGGCTGAACAATCCAAACTCAGTCTGTTTTCATAGGAGAGGTGCTTCAGCCCTGTCTCCAGCAGGTCCACATCATTTTTATGTATAGGGCCCTAGAACTGGACACATTAATCCTGGTGGAGTCTCACCAGAGCAAAGCAGAGGGATGGAATCCCTTCCCTTGCCCTGATGGCCATGCTGCTTTTGATGCAGCCCAGGACATGCTTGGATTTTTGGGCTGTGAGTTCATGTTGACAGATCGTGTTCAGCCTCTTGTACACCAGCACCTCAGAGTGCTTCTCTCCAAGGCTGCTCTCATTTCATACTCTGCCCAGCCTGCACCTGTGCTTGGGATTGCCCAGTACAGAACTTTCCTCTTTCCTTTTTGACCTTCATGGGGTTTGCACAGCCCCACTTCTTCAGGCTGTCCAGGTTCTTCTGAACAGCATCTCTTCTCTGCAGCACGTCCACTGCCCCACACTGCTCAGTGTCTGTGGCAAACTCGCTGAGGGTACCCTCAATCCCACTGTGTGGGGTTGAGTAATCAAAACTGTATGTGTCACTGACAGTCTGAACAGCACCACTCCCAGTACTGACCCCTGAGGGACAGCACTTGTCACTGGTCTCCATCTGGACATTGACCTCAGCTCTTTGAGTGCAACCATCCAGTTCCTTAGAGACAGAGTGGTCCATCAATCAAATCAATGCCTCTCTGACTTAGGGACAAGAATGCTGTGTGTGACATTGTCTAATGCTTTGCATAAGTCCAGGCAGATAGTGTCTGTTCTCCTTCCCTTGTCCATGACTGCTGTAACCCCGCTGTAGAAGGTCACCAAATCTGTCACTCACTGTTTGTCCTTAGTGAAGCCATGATGTTTTTTCATTAATTTCCACTTTATTTCTCTTGCCTTTGCACAATTTCCAGGAGAATCTGTTTCACAATATTGCCTGACACAGAGGTGAGACTGGCTAGCCTGTAGTTCATGAGGCCTTCCTTTTTTTCCCCTTTGTTTTTAAAAGCTCATGTTTTTTGGTCAGTGGGAATTTCTTCAAACTGTCACAACTTCTCTAATTGGATGAGTAGTAGGCCTTTCATCTGCCAGTTCCCTCAGGACATGCAGGTGCATCTCATCATGTCCCATGGACTTGTGCACCTTCAGTTTCCTTAGATTTCACAAATCAGATCCTCTCCACAGGGACTGGTTCCTCGTTCTCCCCAGTCCCTGCCTTTACCTTCTGCAACTTGGCTGGAGCACTTGTAGGTAAAGGCTGAGGCAGAAAACCTACTAAGTACCTCAGCCTTCTCTATGTCCTAGATAATCAAGTCTTCTGTTTCTTTCTGAAGAGAATGCATATTTTCCTTACTCTTCCTTTTGTTGTTGCTCTTGACATCCCTTTAATACAGGTCAGATTTAATTCTATCACAGATGTAGGTTTCATAGAATCATACAATCTGTCTGCTCGGACAAGCTCTCCGTATTCCTTAGAGTCTGTTTCTCCTTGTTTCCATGCTCTTTAGGGCTTTCTTTTTTTTCTGAGTTTGTCTAAGTGCTTCTTGTTCATCCGTACAGGCCTCCTGGCAATTTTGTGTGACATGATCTTTGTTGAGATCACTCCTAAGGCTGGAGGAAGTGAATCTTGAATATTAACAAACTTTCTCTCTTTCTTCCAGGATTTTATCCCATGGTAAACAGATCCTTCAAGAGCCAAATCTGATCTCCTTATGTTGAGGGTAGTGAGCTTGCTCTGCTCCTTTCTTGTGGCCTAAGGATCTTGAAGTTCACCACTTCATGGTCACTGCAGCCAAGGCTGTCCTGGCACTTCCCATTCCACACCAGCCACTCCTTGTTGGTGAGAACAAAGCCCAGGATAGCACCTTTCCCTGTTAATTACATCATCAGTTGGAGAAGGAAGTTGTCATCAATGAATTCCAGGAACCTCCTGGATTGCTTATGTCCAACATCCGTTGGGATGGTTCAAGTCTCCTCTGTGGACCTGGCTTGTGAATGTGAGGCTGCTCTGGTCTGTCTACAGAGGTACTCATCTGCTCAGTGTTCCTGGTCAGTCAGCCTTTAGTGGGCCCCTGGTATAATGTCACCTGTCCCTGCCCTGCCTTCAGCCCAGACCTGATTCCACTGGCCCTTCCAAACAACTTCCTTCTGACCAGGAGGATTGATGAAAAAACTACCTGCTCTTCAGAATCCCTTACAGATCACATCCAGGGCTCTGTAATCCTTCTTAATATTCCTCAATCTTCTCCTGGCTGTGCCACTGTTGCATGTGAACAACAGCAGTGTGTAACAGTGAGTGGACTGTACAGGGCTCAGTAGCCTATCAGTGACATCCCTGCTATGACTCCCCAGTGTGTCAGGCCTCTTGGTGCCTCTGAACCTCCCGTAAGTCACCTGCTGCTACCACCCATTGCTTTTTCTTAGTTGTGCTGATGTGATATGGGACCGGAAGGGACTGCTTTACTGGTTGTTATACAGAGAGCAGATGGGGCTGCCTTACTCAGCCCTGGTGCTTCTCCTGATCGGGCAGGTCTTTCTTCTCAGTCTGCAGGGTGTTGAAGTGATTCTGCAAGGGCATCTCAGGCTTTGGGGAATTCTCTTCTTTCTGCGTGTCCTTGCTGTTGCAAGCTTCCATTCTCCTGTGTTAACACCCCCCTTCCTTCTGTGTGTGTTATGTCTTCTTTTGCTGTCTCTCTTCCCTGCCCCCCTGTTGCAGCATGTTTGAAAATTGTGAAGAGCAGTCTGACAGTGGGAGATGCTTTAATGCATCAAATGAATAAGCCTGTAGTCTAGTTGCTTTCCCCTTTCAGGTTCTTGACCTGGTTGTACTGAAGATAAGTTGTGTTCTGCTACTGAACTTTTTAACAGGGAGGACAGATGAAGTTGGCAAGTTATTTAGAAAAATGCACTATCCCACCTCTAGTTTTATCAGGTATAATTACATGCTTTTCAGAAAATGATTCTTTCAACAACTGGTTTGCTTTCATTTGTTTGGTAGCATTTGATGTACTGCCAGATACTTAAGCTGTTGGTTTTTGTAGCTCATAGGGTCTGTGGGAAAATGTATGAAATATACAAAAGCCATTAATTATAGTAGATTATACACAAGTTCCTTTTTTCATTCACAGTAAACTTTGTCTCTAATGAGCTGTGGCATCAAAGGTACTTCATCAGCAGATCGTCAGAATCTTGTGCTGCAAGCTCCTCATGTTAGTTCTGCAAGCTCTACACATCTCTGCTTTCAGTTTCAGAGGTGGATTTGTTAAATGGGATGTTAACTTCCAGCAGCAGCCTGTTACTGCTGCAAAGCACAGTCTTGCCTGTGTTTGAACTGATAAGATTTTGGGTCATCATAGTGTGCCAAATCCAGACTCTTTGGGTTAGTGGCACAGCCGCTTTGAAATAATGCCTCCCTTGGGCTAAGTCCAGACTAAGCTGCATTTCATACACTGCCCTCCAAAAGAACAGGCTTTGTTAGGACAGAAGTGATTGTATGAGACATCAGATTGGCAGGTCAGAGAGCATCGATGCTAACACACCCTGATCTTGTCTGCTGACGCAGCTGTTTAATTTAAATCTTGTTTATTTTATGTCATGTCAGAGTATAAAAACCCTCTACTGATGTGAGTACACGTACACGCAAACATTCTGCAGAGTATAATCCCAAATATAAGCAGTTTTCAGTTCAGAAAAAAAGTATTGGAAAAGTTGTTATCTTAAGCAAATTCAGAGATTATTGCCAAAGTTTTAAAATAACCACACTGACTTATAAGAGATCTGTAAGATAATGGTAAAGGAAAGTTATATATGAACATACAAGCTTCATGCATATTTATAACTAAATTCTCAAGGCAGAAAGAAAGGTTTAGCAAACACAAAATAGGCAAGTAAATACCTTTTTTTTTTTTCTGTACATCCATGAATTTTTGTGAAATAACCATTTGAAACTTACAATATACTTTCCATTTTGAAGAATTTAAACTTTTTTCCATCCTGAGATACCTGAATGGAAAATTCTAATGGAATTCACCAATAATATTCCCAAATGGTAGATTTAAGAACTTTTCCTTAAATATAATTCCAAAGGTACTCTTTGAAATATATTGTCATTCACATGTCCTTAACTCAATGGTTTTCTTAGAGGAGAGTAGTTGGTGGAAAATAGGCTTTCATTTGTTTGAGACAGCTCATATGCTAATTGTAATGTTAATTAAAGATGTAATTAAAGACATTGTTAATAAGGACAACAAAAGGTGCTCTCTTGTGGTACTTTGAAATGTGATTAAGTGCTTGGCTTCAGAATGTTTTCTATTCTATTTATGTAATATGGAAAAATGTACTTTTTTGTCTTCACTCCCTTTTTTGGAGGGTTCCAGGTTGTATATTTTGAAGTGGCTTGATCATTGATAGCATTGATAGGTAACACCCGAAGGAAGGATACTGCACTGTGCAAGGTCAGCTTTGAAAGATTTTGCTGAACCCCAGCTTCTTTGAAGATTACCTACGAAATTTTTAAAGTACCAGGGTGGCTGGGGACAATAATTGGACTTCTCTTATGTTAAAGATGTTGTAACAAGTGTAAATAACTTTTCCTTTGCTTTTCTCCTCATTCTTAAAAATCTGGTGGAAAAATACCACAAAACTGCCAAAACTCCACAATGCTGATATAAACTCAAGGTGTCAGGTTTGAATGCATACTTTGGAAATGAAAATTAAAGGTCCTGTTGGCAACTTCGACAGCTGACAACATCATCTGTTCAGTAAAGCATATGTTTGGTGTTGTGAATTCCGACCCAGTCAATGTGCTCCAGATAGTTATCAAGTGTCTTTACACTTACTAGACTCTTACATTTCACTCTTGCCATTCTGACTGCTTTATAGAACCAGATACATGGTTAAAGAAATAAATTAAAATATCTCCCCTCCTTTGTTTAAAATATGTGAAAAGAAAACACTGATCAGCAATCAGTGGAAGTATGCACTGTGGGCAAGGTAAATTGGAGGAATCTATCTCCAGTTTTGTAACGACTACCACTTTCCTCCTGAAAATCTGTCTCCTTGGTAAATCCACTGCCCCCAAAACCACCATCTGCAAATGCTTGTGTGAATGGAAGTAGATTATAAGAAGGTGGCAGTGTGATTTCTAAGTATGAATGAATCTGCTGATGTATTTTTATAATAGCAAATGTGTGTGTTTGAATCTCTTTCTTTATAATCACTTCTTTGTTTAGGTGCATCTGGAAAAAAGAAAGAGAAACCAAACAGAAAATGAGTTTAAAATTAAGTCGCTTGAGAATATTATTCCACTGCAGTATATAAGATACAGCTCTAGATCATCCACCCTCTCTCTTGGATTTTATTGATGTTTTGGTAAGAAAAGTCCTGAATATGATATTGCTTTGTGAAAAATAGTTAAGAAACACCATCTCTGCTCTGCAGCTATTATAGACACAGAACTACAAACCTGGCTTTTGTCACAGACATTTTTTTAGATCTCATAGCCTAAAGGGTTAAAACCCACTCACATTAGCATTACTGTACACTGTATGGTGAAATTGATATTCAGATGTTTTACATAACAGTGTGAAGCTTTTACATAAATCTAAGTTTTATATTCTAGATCAAACAAATCACACTTAAAGACTGTACAATTCCCACAGACACTTTTCCAAGAAGTTCCTTTATGCAGAGCTGGAGAGGAGGCAAGATGTTGGCATAGCTGTTGACCTAAAAACCTGCTATGCCAACATATTGTCATCTTTCCTGTCTGTTTGCGACAGAGGGAAGTTATACATTGTAATGGGCATTTGGAACAGCTTTAGTCTTTATAGAGAGCTTGAAATGTCATTCTTCTGGCCCTGTTTTTGAGTCAATGAAGCAAGTGTTTATTAGCTACCCAACAACCGAAGGAGGGACAGAATTTGACTCGAGTTTTTTTATTACTCAAACAACAAACAGCTTAACATGCTCTGAAAAGGTTTGTTTGGAGATGCAGAAAGAAAGGGGCTTGAGAGGGCTATCAGGGGACAGGACAAGAATTGAGTGTTTTTTCTGTTTCACCTCTGCACTTTTACAGAGAGTTTGAGTTGTCTGCATATGAGTATTCATGTTTGCGTTTTTTTTTCTTTTCTGATTGTATGCTGCATTCCTGTGGACTTTTCATGTTTGTACTTTCTGTTAAGAGCCATCTAGTAAAGAGTGGTGGGCAATGAGAATATAGTGGTACCATAAAATGAATGAGTATCCACTAATGAAATGTTGTAGCTGCATTTCACTGATCTGTTCTCAATATTTAATGAAGAAAATTAAAACAGTAAAACTTGATCTACAAAGTCTCATGATTACAGGCAACCCCATGAAAAATATAAATTCTATGTAGCAATTTCATCATTCATCATAGAAGATATACTTATTCTACTTGAGTTATTACTTCACACATCTAGAATTTTGCATTAAGAATCTAAAATCAGAGGCTCGATCATTGGTAGCAGTGCTGCTTAGAAAAAAACATAATGAATCAGAATTCCACCTGATTCCATATTGCATACACAAAAGTATATGAAAGTACACATAAAAGTGGTCCTTTTACACTTCTAACTCATTCTTGTCACTTGAGTACTGTGTTTGATCTGTATATAAAAAAAAAGACATATATTATGATTAGGCTATGTCATTGCCTAATCTAACTTTGGGTTACTGTCTGCACCCACCATTACAAAATTATTATAATCAAATATTCTTATTATTTTCAGCTACGTGATATTCAATTTTATATAGCCTCTACACTTAAACCATGTATGTATCTGCAGTGGGAAGTCATTCAAGTGATGCCTAAACTTTTATACATATTTATTGTATATAACACATTTTAGTATTTTAATGCACTCATGATGACAAATGGAGCAGCACACCAAATACAGTTGTAGAAAATTCCATCATTCTAGCAAACATAGAGAATGCTCCTCTCTTGATTAATGCTGAAATTAATTTGGTGTTTAAATAACAGGGTCTGAAGGCTTAAACGCATTACGTTTATTCTAAAAGCAGGATGCAGACAGAACTGAAAATTCAGCTCCTCTATTGTGCCAAACCTACCACAGATCCATAGAGCAGCTGTTGTCTTTCTTGTGGCAAGGTGACTTCTTGCTCTTGAGCAAGTAGTGTCCCCTTATTTGAGCATCTAGCCTGGACCTTGTGCTGCTCTTCTGACAGGCAAAATAGATATTACTTGGTTTTCTGGAAAGAAAATAATGGTGAGAAGATACTTAACCTCTTAGAATTAATTAAAGAAAAATGGGGCAGGTATTTGATATCAGAAAACAATGATTCTGGTCTGGTCCTTGTGGAGAGATACTAATGTCTGGCTCAATAAGCAAGTTTTACTTAAGAAAAAGGCACTTAGAGTTTCAATACAGTGTGATATAGTATGTTGTTTGCCTTGAGTTTACTTGCGTTAACATGAGTAGCTGAATTTTCTGGAGTTGCATGCCAATTGTTACAAGCTTTCATCTAGAGATGTTCCTGTCTGGAATAAAGTTAGTCTTCTTAGTAATTTTGCTACTAGCATGCACAGTGAGAATAATGTTGATTGTAAACCAGTATTTAAGTTATTGCCTAGTGGTCCTTACTTTAAACCAAGGGCTTCCTTGTTTCCCATCCTCTAGCAACTAAACTAATGTATCAGAAGTGCAAAGCTGAAGATGAGGAGGCTGCAGACCTCAGCAGAAGCTGAATCTCCACAAGATAAGAACAGTTACTGGTCTGCCTGTGGGGTTATGGGAAAAGAATTCTATAAGGTGTTAGGAGGTCCCAGACCAAAAGTTACCATTGCACCAAGAGGTACGTGCAGAGCACATGAGGAGCAAATGCATAAATTTGAGGGAATAAAGGCCCATGGGTCTTTGTATGGGGTCCCTCAATAGATTAACCAGGCCCTAGTTACCCTATTGATATATCACTCAATTATTTGGTTATTTTTTCCTGCAGCTGGATGTCAGAAACTCTGCTGTTAGGAACTTATGGTGAAGAAATTTCTTTTTTAACATTTTCATTACAAGGGACAGTGTTTTAGTAGTACACATGTAGAGCCTAAACAGTACTGGGCCTGATGCTCAACAAACTATATAGCATAAGCGTATTCTATGATAAGACAGGAGTAATGGCAAAATCTTACTATTTCTGTAGGAAACAACAATGCTTTAGGAACAATATGTCTACTATACTTCAGATACTGTAAACTGTCTACTACCATTTTCTCACTATCTTGAGAAACATACTCAATAGGTACACTTCAAGTAAAGTGTAACTGATATACTTGTTTTGTGCATATAAATTTAAAATTTATGTTAAAGGCGATCTGATACATTGAGAAGAATGATAAATGGTGCAGGAAAGACCTGAACAAGAATCAGGAAAATTATCCATATCTTTCTTGCCAAATACAAGACTGGGCAGAATTATAAGGAAAGGAAAGGCAAGGGCCTGGGGTGAGATTCTGACCCTGCTGGTGTCAGCACAACTATTGTTCTATCTTTATTTGGGATAAGGATACAGACATGGAATTGAGTTCATTGTTAGCAAGGTCTGGTTTAGAACATCTGTGAACTTCAATCCTTAACACCACTTAGTTATTGTGCTCCCTAACACTATTAGTGTTAATAATAACTGTATTAATAACACAGTTATTGTTGCTATCTTAACACTAGCTCTTGCATATTCTGCTCCTGCTTTGTGAACACAGGAGCGGAGGAAATTTGGAGGCCTCTTTGTGTTGATGAAAAAAGAAGATAATTTGTCCAGGAGGGAGCTGAGGAATGAAATACGTAAGTACTCCGCCAGGCAGCCCAGTGGATGTTCTTCATTAGTCATCAGCATTCAGCAGCAGTTGGCCAGGTTGGCTCCTGTGACCATGGAAATGTACTGTGATGAACACACGTCCAAAATAAGAAAACACCGTGAACTGGGGAGGGGGGAGGTGGGAGAGGCAGTTATGAAATTGAAAACTAGTAACACAAAATGTCCTCTGAAAAAGAGGAAGCAAAGAGGCTTGATTTTTCCAGGGATTCCATTATCCTCTACTCTGGATCTGGCACTTAGAATCTCTATCTGATTTCATGTGACTACACGTTCTGTATAGCACTGACTTTACTCTGCCCTGCTACCTGATAATTGCTAACACAATTGAGACATGCAGTGAGGCAAGAAAAGGCACAGAACAAAGGTTTCGCTTGTTCATACTTTTGTGATCATGGCACAAGTAAAAACAAACTGCTTGTTTCAGTGTGTTGACTTGTCTGGAGAGTAGCAGTCAAGACTTCTGGAAGACAAAGGCCTAACCTCATCCAGACCTGCAAAACATCTTTTCCAGAGGGAGTTTATAACTGCTCACTCACAGCACACACAGTCCTAGTGCATAAAAACAAAAAGTAGTCCTCAGTCCATTGTATTGAAAAGTGTTTGTCAACAGCATTTCTTGCTTCTTATTGGATTTTTTTCAGTAAATGACAAAGACGTTATGGCTCATCTGCCATAAAGAGTGAAATCGGAAAGACAGAACACAAAGAGGCAAAGCTACATGTCAATTCGAAAAAATGAATTTGAATCTAGGTTGACTGCTGGTAAAAATTCTTAAAAATATTCTCTTTCATAATCAGGTAATTTCTTAGATTTTCCAAGAGCATACTCAAGCTACTACTTGACGAATACTCAGTTTTTCTTTGCTCCTTTGACAAATGTCCCTAGCATTACGTATTTTGGATGTACTTGGAAGCGGTTTCATTCATGGCTTCTGCCAGTTCTGTAGAGTGTTTCTTCAGTAATTCAGGGGTAAATTGAAGTATTTTTGTTTGCTGGCTTCTACTCCATTAAATCATTATTAATATGAGGTACCTCTTTAAGTTGCAGGGGCTCACTTTTTGTGTTCACTGCATTTGTAATCTTTCAGAGCTAAAAAGTTTTCCAGTGCTGAAGTATATGCCTGACTGGAGAGTAAGAAAAAGGAAAAGGGACATAATTGAATAGGAAATGGAATTTAACTGTTTACTTAGTGCTATTCCAAGGAGAAAAAGCTAGGTTTACTTAAGAAAAGTGATACAAAGTTAATAATGGTACTAAAAAAGTAGTTATGCTCGCTGGAGTACAAGAAGGGACTGGATAAAAGTTGGCATATACAAAAGGAAAACTGTTGCAAAGCTCTTTCTACCTTTTCCATCACATGATGAAACTTGCTTACATCTTCTGCTGACCTGTATGCATGCATGCATAGAGAGAGATTTATTAGTTGATTCATGGATAGGTAAGTGTGTGTGTGCCCACAGTAGCAATTCTGAAATGCATTGGTAATAGTCTACCTAAGGTATTTTAAAATTAACACAGCACCATGTCATTTTTGGGTTATCTTTCCTACCTCAACATTAATCTCTCCTGAACCACAATAAATGCAATAAAAAGCACACAAGCATGAGTGTCTTTCTTACACAGCACAAACCCCACCACCAACAACCAAAACTACAATTTCTCTGAATAAATTCCATGTTTCTTAAACCCCTGTCTTACAGTCAAGAAGCTGGTTAATAAATTCCCAATATTCATAATATATTGTAAATCAAAGCTTAAAAAATTTTTCATGTCTATCTTCAAATGCCTCTTGTTCTCCTCCAGGTGTGTATCTGAACTAAGTTTAATTCAAGTGGTGTACATCCTCAGGCAATGTACCAGATTTATTCAGGTAACCATTAGCTGGATGGTCAAATTGGAGTCCTGACTACTCATTGATGTAGATATCCCATTTCCAGGCATAATATACATAATCCAACAAACGGATGTGATAATTCCTCTACCAACTGCTAAACTGTTTTCCAGCATTATCCCAACAAAAACTGTGCACACTTCAATGCTTCCATCTTCTGCTGAATTTGTAGAACATGGTCTAAGAACTAATCTGTGTATGTATTTAACAGTGCTTGGATGAGCATATTCTCATAATGGAGCCATAAAGCAAGTCAAAATTGACTAAAACAGTCCATCCAGAATTTGGATGGCATGAAAAGTCTCCTGTGCAATGTGCCTTCTGAGAGCAGCGGTGACCTTGCTAAACCCTCACATGGGAGAGCCATGCAGGTGATTTATCCAAGTGCTCAGACCTGCTGAAATGATCCCACGAGGCTGCATCCTTTTTTAGTAGTACTTTCTTTTGACTTCAGGAAGAGTAAGGGTTGGATGAAGAAGGATTCAAAAAAATCAATAACTGTAACTTCAATACTGTTAAGGAAGCTTACTTGAATAACTGTGATTTCATGCATACTGGTGACCTTGATTATGTCTCTTCAGTACATGGCATATAGGTCTTCAGGGCAGCAGAATTCTCCCTATCTTTTCCATTCTAGAACCAGAGGAAAAGAGTTATTTCCAGAGGGAAATCTCTGCACAGTAACCAGCACTCTCTTGTGTTCACGGCATGCAGAGTAACTCCGCATGACTCCAGAGCTTCATCCTGGAGCACCTTCCACAGCCCCACACCTGACATAACAGCAGGAGCCAGAAGTCTTACACGTGTTCCCCCAATAGCTGCTGAGTATTGCCCATGCAGGAAAGCAGTAATTAACATGGCCGCATGTACCTCAAACGTTAATCTTCTCAAACACCATCAGAAATATTCTGATAACAAATAATCTGAACAACTTCTGTGCCAAGAGTTTCTTTTGAGCTACCTCTGCCTTTCCAAGAAGCCTGCATGTTTCTGAAAATAGAGTTTACACCATGTCTTCAACAGAAGCCAGGAAGTTTTGATGGCTCTGCAGATCTCCAATGCTTTACTCAGTTAAAGATTGAAGAGGTAGAAAAATAGCCCTACAAATAGTGCAATGAAAAGGCATAAGTATATCCAAATTAGAACAAATATGCAGTTTGGCTAGGGTACAGAACTGTATCTAAATGAAAGAACAACTGATGCAATCACCAGTGGATAAGTTCTCCAACCACCCTGAAGTGTATTGTTGTTCTCGTTGTTTTCCCGTTTGGATTACTTTGTGCAGAAATTCAGAATTGCAGATAGTTTGCATATAGTTCTCTGTAGAAACCACTCCATAGTGCTGAGTTTAATTCCTGAGGGAACAGCACAAAGCTGTGTCCAGGGCATTTAGGCTAGATATTTGGAAAAAGTTCTTCACAGCGGTCGAGGACTGGAACAGGCTCCCGAGGAAAGTGGTCACAGCACCTGAGGGAGTTCAGGAGGTGTTTGGACAATGTTCTCAGGCATGTGGTGTGACTCTTGGGGTGCCTTGTGCAGAGACAGGAGCTGGTCTTAATGATCCTTGTGGGTCCTTCCCACCTTAGGGTATTCTATGGTTCTCAGAGAACTGCATATTTTTTCCGCTTTTTCCTCCTACAGAATTCTGTGTATAATTCTCTATATAAAGCCCTTATTGCACAGCAGTCATTCTCCACAAGTCTTCAAGTACAATCACCATTTTCTGTTTAATTATGTGGATTTTTCTATGAGCAAAAAAGACACTCCAAGTATTTTGCACATTAATACAGCCATATTCGATTGGGTTTGTATCTTACTTACACAGAATTTTGTCATCTTTGCTAACTGAGTCGTGAATAACTTTTCCACATAAGAGTACTATTAACACTAGGTAAATTTTAATTCAATTTGAATTCACCGTGACAAACATAAAAAGATGTATAGGCTTGTAGTAGGTGAGTTAAATGAATATAAAATATATTCTGAAGAACATGAGAATGCATTCATGTATAAGATGAGCGCTGAATGGATTCATGAAGGTAGATTTAAGGGGTTACCATCAAAAGTAATTAAAATGACTAAGAAAAACAATTTTGTATCCTGAACCAGAGTATTCCTTATGTATATAATGAGGGTGAAATACTACATGCAAAAACCTGCTAGATCATCTCAAGTTAGCTGATTCATATTCTAAATTTCTGTCATTTAATGTGTATCAAGAATACAAAAAAAAGTATAGGTGAGAAAGGATTTCAGCCCTTGCACCCTTGGCAGGGAAGAGTGCACCATTCTAGGTAGTGTGCTTTTATAATCTGCTGTCCTCCATCAGTTCATTATGAAATCCTGTGTTTATAATATACAGTCAGGAAAAAAAATGTCCCCTGATTTTTTATACAAATAAATTTGTTCATCCTTCCTTGATTCTGCTGTTTAAAAAGAGAGGCTCACCATCTATTAATTTCCACATGAGTTTAGTATCACAATTTAAATAAGACCAAAAATTCTGTGTTCAGGTGCAGACAAATATCCTCTCTGATGTACTTCATAAAGATTGCCAATTATTCCATCAAAACAAATAAGAGGTGAGGTGACAATGAAACTATGGCTTGTACAGCATCCTTTCTGGATATGTCACCTAAAAAGTAATAATCTCTCACTTGCCTTTATGCTTTTCATTATGCCCTTAATTTTAGTTGCATTTTGTTTAACACATCATCCTATTGTCATCAGGAGTTTCATTTCTGCGATCTCTCTGGCAGGGATGTGCACTTTTGTTACATGTTTTATGGATAAACTCAAGCAGTCAGCAGTCAGTGATGTCTCCCAAATTCACAACCAGAATTCAATTATGCTTCAAACAATTCTGTATATCAAAGAAGTCTTTATCTTGGCCTGGAAGATACTGAAGCAGTCTTTTAATGCCTAGTTGTTGCATTTCTCAATTGAGTCTGAGATTTGTGTTCTTTAATTCCTTAGAGATGTCATGAAAAGGTGATTTAAAAAAAAGTGGCAATCCTTTAACAAGACTTGTGAAATCTTGTTGCAAATATTCGTGGACTCTCAATGTCTATTCTAAAGGCTTGTTGTGGTTTGACACTGGCCAAATACCAGGCACCCTCGAAAGTCACTCACCTTCCCCTGCTGGGCAGAAGGAGAAAAAAATCTAATGAAGGCTTCGTGAGTTAAGGACCCGGAGAATACACTCCGAGGGCGAAACAGGCTCAATTTAGAGACACAAAGTGAATTTATTACTAACAAAATCAGAGGAGGATAATGAGAAGTAAAATAAGCCCTTAAAAATGCCTTTTTCCCACCAGCCCCTCCCTCCTCCCCACCGACAGTGCAGAGAAACTGAGTGTGGGGGTTTTGGTAAGCTAATGACTTGAGGTTTTCTTCTGTCAGTTCATCATTCAAGGTTTTCTTCTGCTGCACAGGGAGAGGAGTCCTTCCCCTGTGAGACTGTGGGGTCCCTCCCGGAGGAGACAGTCCTCCATGAACTTCTCTAGAGTGGCTCCAAATCTCAC
>VXBU01010436.1:62790-81750 GCA_013400315.1 Bombycilla garrulus | reverse complement strand
GAGGAGAAGGCGGCCGGCCCAGCCGCACCCTGCCCGCGCTACCCGTGCCCGTCCGCAGCCGGGGGCTGTGAGCAGAGTGGGAAACTATTCCCTCGCCCGAGGGCTGGGGTGGTTGAAGGGGAGGGTGGACACACAGAGATGAAAGTGGAAGCTGGGCTTGCAGTCTAGGGAGATTAGGCTTGGAAGTCAACACAGGGAACTGACAGGAGGGAGAGTAAGTACCCCGTGGGCTAAGGAAAAACACGATGTGCTGGAAGGAAAAGCCGTGTGGGAAGATTAGCCTGAAGGAGTTGGGGGGATGGGGGGGCGGTAGACAGTGATGACAAGCAACAAGCCGATGAGGATGTGAATGCTTGAGTAATGACAGGTGGGAACCAGCAGAGCAGGGAGGCTCAGGGCCACCGAGAGCAAGGTAAGAAGCAGCATCAAAAGGCCCAGAATAAAAGTAACTGCTAATACATCAGGCAAGACTGTGAATGATGCTTGAGGTCAAACATCATACCACTGAGCAGGTTCTTGGGGAGCATCATACATCCTGTTTGTGAAATGAGGCCACCTCCGTTTTGGGAGAGAAAAGCGCAGCCACCAAAAGGAGACCTAACATCAGTGGCCACATCGTTCAGACCTCCCCACTGACATTCAGTTCTGCAAGCCCAGTGGCCTCGTGTCTATGAATACTCTCACTGAAAAGATCCCTGGCAGGTCACACCTGCCCAGGCCTCATGGCCATGGTGGTGGCAGGGGCAGCTCTTCCCATTAAGAAAGGCAGTGGCATGCCAAGAAGAGCACACAAGATGAAGGACAGTGCTCAGCCTTCTCCAGCCTCCTCTGGGCCAAGGCTGGGGTAAAATAGTGCTGCTGAGCAGCAGTTTGCTGGCATGAGACATTTGGCCATCTGGTTGTTGGGACAAGTGAGCTGGGTCTGCCTGTGAGAAGGCTTCACTTCAAGCTTACGGCTCTGAAGTGTCCATGGGGATGTTCCTGTCTGCAAGTCAACAGCAGCAGGAACTGGGCTGTGTCCCCTTAGGTGAAGGGAAGACCATTTAGAGAAGGATGAAACTGGAAAACCTTGTTAACAAAACTCTCCCTGCTGGTTAACAACCTCTTAACAGCTAGTCATTTGTAGGGAAGCTAGAAACGGGAGCTAGGAACAGCTTGAAAAGGCAATACACTGTGAGCATACACACAAAGAAAGTTCTTTAAAGAAAAATTAAGCAGGTCTAGGCATGTATTTCTCCAAGCAGGCAGGCAATTTTTTTAAAGAGAAAAAAGGAGTGTGGTTTAGCAAGTGATTTTCAACAGCAGCATTTTTTTGAGGCAATAAAAAAGGCTCTGATCTCTCTATCACGTTGCTTGCCTCCAGTGCTGCGTGTTCACCTCTTGCTGTTGCCTCCTCCCACACACTCCTATTGATCATCACATCCAGCAAAGGTCTCATTTGTAATTGCTGGTCAGAGTAGAGATCCTCTGCCTGTCTGCATGGACCTTCCAGTTTCATTTAGCCACAGGGAAGGCTAAGATTTTAGATGTCATGCTGGTGGTAAACCACTCACAGCAAAGTCCAGACTTTGTTCTCAGGCTGGAGAAAAACCACAACCACATGCAGTACTGAAAGTGACGGGTGTGCCAAAATGAAGTTTCTTAGAACAGAGAAATAACCCAGGTTATGAAAAATGCAACACTTCATACAGAGAGACAGATATATGGCCTATTCAACTTCAAAAGCAGCATGTGTGCTGCTTCAGGCTCCTGTGTGAAGCCTGACCAGAAAGTCAAACCATATTTTATAGTATGAGGATTACTCATGCAGCGTTGAACACACCAGAGATGCTCAGAAAACATCACTGTTCTCTTTCCAACTTGCACTTCCAGTAAAAAGCTGAACTTAATGTTAGCTACTCCAGTAAAATTATGGTTGAATGTGGAGGCAGTTACAAATTTCCTTTTCCAGAAGTCATTATATCTGTCTGGCTACAGAAACCCATAGGACTGTATAAGTTTCTGTGCCTTTTACTGTCTGTATCACATTGTCTTTGCAGACATCACTGTCCCTTGTTCCCCATGCAGCCATCCTTGTACACCTTGTCTCCAGCACTAGGGGATAAGAAAACAGCAGGATTAATATTATGTAAGAATGAATATGATGTAAGAGTGTCAGAGGCTACCAGGTCAAGGAGCAGACAAGGGCCAAGATACAAAACCAGAAAATCACTGTTAAGAATTACAAAAAGGCAGGTACTTTCCAACAGTTGGCTATGGAATGAGGGGAGCCTGTGGCATTTCAGAGATCAGCTCTGGGTAATCCACATGAAACACAATCAGACCTTGGGGATGGACAGCTCTGTTGTACCTAAGTACTAATTCAAAGCTAACTTTCTTCATGCAAATATTATTGCACACAAGGCACAAACAGAACACTACCAATGTGCATTAGCATCTGTGTATCAAATGGATCATTTTGAAAGTCACACATGCTTTTCATAATCACACTCTTCCATCACGATCAATTAATTAAGTGTACTTCTAAAAGTGGGAAAATAATGGAGGTTAATGCTGATGTTGGTGAGCAGTTCTGAGGCATTTATGTGTGTTCTAGTTTTGGCTTGGTATAGACATAGAACTGAATGGATTTTAGGACTACTAGACTGTAGAGATTAGTGTCAAGCATTTGAACAAGTGCTCTACTGAATCAGAGCAATGAAAACGGACATCTGGCTTTAAGTGGATGCTTTAAGGCTTTGCAGAAAAGCAGCAGGCTTTTATAACTGCCTTGTTAAATTGCCTTAATTTATAAACCACAGCTAAAAAAAAATATACCATAATTGGTTTTCTGAATCAAGACTTTTTTTTTACTGAAGCCTTGAACAGTGAGGAAAATCTAAGATAAATCAGAGTTCTGCCACACTTGAAGTAATAAGAGTCCAGAGGCATACTTGAAAGACATCTATTTCAGCAGGAGATAGCAATTCATCTTGATGAGTAATAGATTGGAAAAAAGCCATTTAAATAAAACATGGATTCTCAGAACAACAGTACATATACCAGTGCCCACACAAAGAGTGAGGCTACAAACTGCCCAATAAACTAACCCCACATGGGTGGAAGAGCAGGGGGAACAGGTCCCCAGTGGCTTCTCCATTGCTGCAGGCAGAGCTATTGCAGAAGCTGTGCACTATCCACATCTCATTTCAGCCCTGGAAGCGGGCTTGTAATGGTTGTGCTCCAGAGGCTCTACCTTGCTGTTTGTTAAACAAACTGCCACCAATTTTGATAGAAGACTAAATTGCAGCTTCCAGGTTCCCAGCACCTTCCTACCTGCCATGAAAATAAAAAGGAAAATGGCAACGGGTACATTTTTATCACCCATCCTGAATTTACCATCTCAGGCCAGAGAAGGAAACCCTGGATTACTGAAACAGTCTTAAGGGGACATGAAAAGAAGCTTAGCCCACTTCATTCATGGTTTCCCATTTCCTTCTGTAGAGGTGTTTGAAAACACCCTCAAGGTCACAGTACTGACTCTTTTAAAACTCCTTGCAGTCAAGTGTTAACCTCTTAAAGAGACCATGTCTAACTATGCCCTTGCAGTGGCAGTTACCTTTAATTGAGGTTTATTTAAAGTTTCCTTTCATTCCAAAAGATATTCTACTGGTAGCACAATGCCAATGAAAGCTGAAAATTACTGTTTAATGGCATCCACGTTAAACCTAAAAAGGAGCTGCTACTGCAAAAGGGTGAGACTCCAGGTGGCAGACACAATGTGAGAGCTCTGGGTGATTATTTTGAGACAGCGTGAATAGACCTGCCAACATCATCAAATGCGGTAGGAGCATGAGGTCCAGCTCCTCACTCCTGCTGATTCCACAGAAAACATTGTTTTTCAGCAAGCCTCTGGGCAGCAAGAGACCAGCTCAGTGATCAGAACACCATCATACACGACTGACTGTACGCAGTGCCCCATACAGAATGCAGCAAGGTAAAATGCAAGAGCTTTTCCAAAAGCTCTTTCGGAGCTGTGGTGGAGGAGCGATAACCACTCTCTCTGAACTGCTGTTCTGCACTGAAGATCCTGCTTGGTAACGATGGCTAACCAGATCATGCTGACAGGATGCTAAGCCTGTGATGATTAATTTCATGTCCTTAACATGTTCCCAAAGCTAAGTATTATTAAGGCAGAACATTCCAGTTCATTCAGACTTGTGTTTTGACTTTGCTTGCACACATACTCAGAAGAAGAAACTTTGCCAAATATAAAGAACTGTCTTTTCAGCTGTAACAAGCAACAAGGAATTACCATTCTCAGAAGCATCTCTTCAAACATACCTGATTCTATCACCCGTATGCCAGGACTATCTGTTACTGTCTCCAACTTGGCATAATTTAATTACCAGTGTAATTGAAAGAATATATTAAAAATATTATTCAGAAGATATCAGATTTCTTAGCAGAAACAGTCAGTAGCCCTCATGGCTTCGGAAGTTACAGGCAAAAATGACCCCTATAATTAAGAACAGAAAGCCTGAACTGATTATTCAACTGATATATATATTTATATATTTATATAATTATATAATTATATATTTATATATTTATATATTTATATATTTATATATATTTATGTATTTTATAAATCTGTATTTAAAAGTAGGGTATTATTAAATGCATTTCAGAAGCCTGCTAACTATAAATAATTTCACTTTACTTTCAGGACCAAGAAATCTTGGGTCTATGTCAGACATGTTCACAAATGTGTGTAGTAAGACAACTGGCACAAAAGCACAGCTCTGTGCCTAGTCGGCAGTATTTTAAACTATTATTCTCTGTTAAATATTTATTTAATATAGTAAGAGTAAGCATGAGAGTGCAGACCTACAGCAGGAATCTTTCTAGTGGTGCAGAACACACCAGGCTTTGGATATATTTAATCTCAGTTAAAATAGAGGGAAAATTGCTCTTTCAGTGCAATACAGAAGTGTGCCAGAGACTGCGCAGCTCAGTATACACTAGGCTCTCTACCTTGTCTATATCCTACATTGAAGATCCCCATTTCAAATCATTATTTCATTTTCTCCTTTGCATCTGTCTGAGACACAACTGGGAAAGCTTGTAGATAGCAGACCTTCCATCCTTCTTCTGGATCCAGGGAGAATTCCTCTCCACACAAGCCTGGGAAGATTACAGCTAGCATCTTACCCTGGGTGATCACTCCTCTTTAGCAGTCCTTCCTCTCCCCACAGGCCAGCACAGGATAGGACTTCTATTCAAGTACGTGAATAGATGTATGGATTCTTGGATTTGACTCTCAGTTAGGAATATTTCTCACTATTGGGGCACCTGTAGAGCAAAGCTGGATAAAATGAAATCACCTTCCTGTTCCCAGCTAGAACAGTACATAGTTTCTACAAGGTGCAATGTTCCCAAAGAGGACAAATTAAATGACAGACACCGAATTCTTGAAAAACTTGACACTCCAAGAAGCTACCATAAATAAGTCAGAATAACCAAAGCACTCCAGCATCTTAAAACTCCTTAAGTTAGTGGATTTTGGGCTGCTCTGAAGCAAAGCATTGTTCTGCTGCCCTGAGCAAAGCATTGATCCTTGTGGAGAGAACACTCTGTGAAACCAAAATTACCAGAAGGACCACACCCCAAGATTTTCAAACAGCTTTGCAGCCGACTCCTGTCCTTGTATATGCTCTCAGCAACCTGCTGACTTCAGATACCAGCACACACCTCTCATCTCTTCCAGAAAACATTATGCATCCATGAGGTTCAATAGTTGTTTTGACTTCAGGGAACCACACAGAAAACCAATGTTTTTGGATGAAAGCCAGAGATAGAACAAGATGACAACAGCTGCATGAAATCTGTAATTTCATGCTGTGTTGAAATCCCTGGCTGCCCTTACAGCACTTCCCTTTCACAAAAATTATTTATTAGCAAACGTGGGGTTTAAGTTGTTGGACTGCAAAAGTACTCTGCATTTTTAGGAGACATACAAAAAAGAATTAAAAGAAACTTAGGAGCTGATAAGCACCAAATATGTAGCTTATTTTGCACATTTATTTATATAAGTGATGGTATCAATAGTTTCTTGTCTAACATGAAGTACAATGCTAGAACGTGCAATTTATTAATGTAATGCGGTTATGTAAGCACTTAAATGACTAATCTCAAATCACTATCAAAAACCTGAAGCAGTGTGTGACAATTACAGCCAGTGAAATAATGATGAAAGTATCATTAAAAACAGCATCTTACAAATCTTTATTTTTAATTAATGTAATGTTGTAGTTAATGTGCTGCCCAGACCCAAATAAAATACACAGAGGTAATTCTAATGATCACATGTTTAAGTTTACATCCTGAAAACTCCAAATTCTGTCTTCTTCGTAGGTGCATTTAGAGCTGCGCTGAGACTGAGGCCCAAAACCAGTCTTGTGTCAGCTGGATCAATAATTCCGTCATCCCATAATCTAGAGAAAAACAAAAAACACAACAAAACAAAACTTTTAATACTTAAAGGAAATCAGCTGGTATACCTTAAAACCCATGAAACTGGAAGTGCTTCATATTAAACAAAGAGGAGTAAAGAGCTAAATTATACTTAAAACATTGGAGTCAATTCACACTCTTCATCAATGCAATGGAGTGTTGCATATTATTCCATGGAATTTGTCTTCTAGAACAACCTATACATTTCAGGTAAGTGAAGAATGTCAGACCTACATATTTTAAATAGACTCTTCATATTTAATCATCCCCCTCAAGAAAAAAAGCCCTCTTTGCTTGTTAATGTCCATGTGGAGAATGACCATCTGTCAATGACCTATCTAATTCTATTAAGAATGCCTGCTTTAAGAATTGTATCACAACATTATTTACACAATTCAGGTTAATTCATCTGCCAGATGAGGATGATACAAGTGTTTATTCTTTCATCATTAAAAAGCCAGAATAAACTTCAAATATTTTCAGAACTTCTGTGATGGGCTGACCGTTGCTGGATTCCAGGTGCCCACCAGGTCACTATATCTCTCCCCTTCCCAGCTGGGCAGACGAGAGAAAATAAATAGGTTTAGATACCACAGTTTACTAAAGCATAAAGTGAAAGTTTGCATGTGCACGAAGAGGAAAAAGAAGTTAACTACTTTATTCTCTATTTCCCATCAGCAAGTGATGTCCGGTCACTTCCAAGGAAGCAGGGCTTCAGCATGTATGGCTTTTGCTTGGGAAAGCAAACACTGTAAATAACCAGTGTTCCACCTTCCTCCTCCTGCCCTTATAGATTTTGGATCTGAGCTGAACTAATATGCTATGGAATATCCCTTTGGTTATTTTGTGTCAGCAGGCCTAGCTGTGTCCCCTCCCAGATCTTGCCTACCCCAGAATACTGATGGGGGGAAAATGTAGAGAGAGGCTCGTGCTGTGCCAGCATTGTTCAGGCAAGGCACTGCTCAGCCAAGGTACTGCTGTGTTGTCAACACCTTTCCAGCTACTAATGCAGAGCACAGCAAGATGACGGTTGCTGTGGTAAAATGAACTCCACCTCAGCAAGACCCAGTACAATTTCTTTAACTTATTTTGCCATTAAGTTAATTTCTAAACAACTGGAAGATACCACCCTCCTTAACCCAGGCTTGAAAGCAATTAAATTATTAATGAGCAACTGTCAAATTCCCAGGTCCCCAAAATCGCCAACACTTGTAAATAGTCTCTTTGATATTATCCAAAAATTAAGGTCTTATTTGCATCAGTTCTCAATGACAGCTCCATCCTACCTAAATTAAAATCCATGTTGAAACTCCCAGCAGGCCATGAAACTGTAAATATTGCTATTTCCCCAGCAAGATATTTAAACAAGATACCACACTACTCACTGAAACCCAGTGTCACTTAAACAAACATGTACTTTAATCAGCATCTGCAGAACACATGCACAGTATCTTCGGTTAAGAGAGGGATGCTCTTCCTCCCTCCCATCTTTCCTTAGAGAGACTTATTTTGCATTCTTTGTGAACTTACTTCAGTGTTGGCTAACGCTTAATTCTTTGTGGAAAATTTAAAAATGCAAGAAACAGTCAAGAACAGGGAGCCAAGACTGATTCTACCAAGAGAAGACACAGCTTTTCCATTCTAACTGAAGTTCCATCTGCAAATTTTATATTGTTTGAAGACAAATATAGCAAAATCTATTAGAACAGGAAACAAGATATTCAGCACTCTTCTTTCAATCCTAAATGTGCTAACCTCACCCCCAAGAAGACTGCAAACTGTACATAAATACCTGCTGATAAACTCAGGGCAGCAGCAGACACTTGAGTGTTTTCCACATTTGCTTTATTTTGCCATTTGCAGTGAAAGTAATATTGCTCAAATCAGATAAATATACTAAGAGACTAATAACATATGCTTTTTTATTTTACAACGTGTATCTATCCTACGATGCACAAAATGGAATTGCATCAGAAGACACATTTAACAGGACCAGGCACAAAGGTTCAGGCTCAGCTCTAGGAGCATGTTTTCATGACAGAAAAGAAAAAGGATACCAGCTCAGAAAGAATACTCTACTGAAAATAGATCTTACCATGGTACAGCTTCCCAAGCAGACGACTGTTAAAATAAATGGGGCACAAGAGCAAAACTAGAGTACAGAAGAAGAAAGGGCTTGGAGAAGGGAAGACCTGGCTGGTAATTTCGCAAAATTAGACTCTTTGTTTTTTGAGAGTGAAAAGCCAAACTTGGATATAAGAAGTCTTGCACCACAGAAGTTGAGACACTCACTGACCTGACTGCCTGGTCCCAACAAGCAGAAGATGAATTCTGGAAAAATGATAGAGTCATAGAATGATTTGGCTTGGAAGGCACCTTAAAGACCATCTAGTTCAAATCTCCCCACCATGGGCAAGAATACCTTCCACTACAACAGGCTGCTCAGAGCCCCATCCAACCTGACACTGAACACTTCCAGGGATGGAGCAGAGGACTGCTCCTCTCGGCAACCTGTTCCAGTGCCTCACCACCCCCACAATAAAGAATTTCCTCAAATTAAAAAAAAAAAACAAAAAACTTCTGGCATGGCAAAAACCCCCCAAAAACCAAAACCCTGCTATAAACCCAAAATACAAACTAAGAAAACTGTAGGTCTATTTAACTTGTTATCATTTTAGGATTCTCAGTCAGTACCTCCCTTCTAGTGGGCTAGTAACCCAAGCACTGGAATATCCTAGCAGTCACACTTGTACCTGCATGGAAATGCTACTAACAGCAAATTCTGCTTTAGATGACACAAGAGCCATCTGTATCCAAACTCGGATAAAGTGTATGGTCTAAGCTGCTGCTGTCTGACTTCTGTGAGTACCTTCTTCCCTAACTGTATCTTCAAATTTTAAGTAGTAAGTAAATTTTAAATAGTAACTCAATTCAAAAATTTGGGCTTACTTGAGCAATACTCAATTGAAAAGACTCAGAAGAAGTGCTTCTTACCATACAAAAGCAAAAGCAATTGGAAACTTTTATTTTTTGTTCAAAATAGCCACAGAAAAGTGTAACTTGATTTTACAGTGACTTATGTAAGAGATGTTAGAATTTTCTTCATTTTTCTCATGACAATGGTTGTAGCTCTTGATATAATCTAGCAAGGCAGAATGGCCAAGACAGTATTTTCTATGCTTTCAACTTCATACAGTGTGCACCACCAAAGTTTAATGTATATGTTTTTTCTTCTTCCCCTTGTATTTATATTTTGATTTAGTTATGATGAATACAGTCAGATTAATCTGCCAAAGGAATGGATAAGATCCTCCTTAATAGTGAAAATTAAAGTAGTTTTGTGAGGCCAAATCAATCCCAACCTTCTGTTTTCCTAAGACAAAGAAAAAAACCCCAACTTTATGAACAATCTCAAATACAGAAATTTCTATTTTTAAGCAAATTTTGTTTTTTTAACGAGTACAGGTTTCTTTGCTTTGCATATAAACTTTTATATTTTTCCCAATAAATACTTTCAAGTAACTTTCTTATTTATAAAACACATTCAAACAGAATAAGGGAATTTATAATACTTAAAATGTGCACTACATCTGCTCAGGGCCTGGAAAAGGCAGGGATGAAATGACTCCAAAAGAATCACCAACTTAGTGCAGTACCTTGTAAGCTGCAATTTCACAGTGATTACTGCTGTAATAAANTTTTTTGGTAACAACACAGCTGACTTCTATTGACAACTGTAAAGATTTTATATTGCATGGAAGTCAAGCTGCTTTCATATAGTCACCCCTGGCTTCTGCTTCTCTTTGTTTAAAGAAAACTGCATTCTCTACTGGGATGTAACATTAATAATTAAACTATCTATTAAAACCCCATTGAAGGAACATGATTCACACTACACTCATAAAATATCTGTAACCGAGATAGTGTGAGTAAAAGAAATTAAGTTGCCTAAAGCAAAACGCTTGTGTAATTTGTTAAAATGGAAACCACTGAAATCTTTTAAGAAACATATGAGCAGATTAATATAACTCATTAAAAAGGGTGCTGCCTAATGACTGCCATTAATTAAGATTGCTCATTGCGAAAGGTTCTAATCAAAAAATTGGTTAAAGTCTGATTAGAAAATACAACTGCAGGGAACACTATTGACATCCTGTACATATAGCAAGTTATCTCTTATAAGCAAAATGATATAAACAGGATAAACAGGGATATTTTCTTGTCTTTTAAGATCATTAGGGCATTTTCCTTCTCTCTCCTTATTACTGCAAAAAGCTTGATTCAAAGCCTAATGAAGTCAAGTGGAAGGGTCACATCAATCTCAATGGCTGTTAAGGATGAGGCGTACATTAGACAGGAGGACAGCATGAGGGAGCCTCCAAACCAGCAATACAGAAAACACTCTGTGTGCCCCATCTATCGTTTTTGTTCTCTCAGAAACACAACAGTTTCCTTGCTGACCTTTTGGGTGGAGGGAATCTTACAAAACAAAGACTGTCTGGACTCAGTTTCAATTACAGTACCCTGACATTTGACTATCAGCTGGGCTTTTACCGTGCTTGGAGCCCAACACAAGTGGGCTGCAAAAGGGACTCCTCCCTGAATTACAGCAAATGCTTGCTAAAGAGCAGTTGCTGATATTGGCTGAGGAAAGGGTAGTCTCCGAGGTGCAAGGTGAGTGGTACATCCCTACCCCTGAGTACACTTGCTGCAAGGACTGTAATCCACTTCATCTCATTGTTTCTGCTTGGACAGCCTACTCTATAGTAATGAAAACTTCTTAACTATTGATCTGAGATCTTGCTTAGGGATTAGTTAATGCAAAGCAGGAAAGGGCAGGAAACATGAGTATATCCACTGAAATACCCAATTAACTCTACAAGAGAGCAATTAAAATCTCCTAGACAATGCAGACTGCAGCTACTTGAACTGAGAAGCGAGAAAAACCACCCAGAACTGCTTTGACCTGAGCCACTCACACACTGTTGTCAAAAGCACTCCTTTGTTGAAAAGAGTCATTTTACCTTCAGTGCTTATAGCCAGATAAGCCTCAGTGGGATTTCAGCTCTGACATTTGACTTCATGTCTCAGTTGGGCTTATTATCTTGAGTGCAGCATCACATGAACCCAACCACATGCAATCCAGACCCACACTAGTTCTCAGCCAACTCACATCTGCGCAGGTCACATTTCTTTTCCAAGAGGAAACAGTAAGAAATGCGTAACTACCCTGCTTTTTCACATAAATGACACATCACATAGCATGAAAAGCACTTTCTAATGCCTAGACTGGGCAAATTCAAGCTATTTGCTGGGGTGACTAGTAGAGTTGCAATTTAACTTCACAAAATGGCCAGATATTCTGAAAACATAAACTGGTAAAACCTGTTTAAGAGCACAAAGCTAGTATTAAACACTTAAGTTTCCTGGCTAAAAATCAGACATTATAAAAAATTTTAAATGTCGTATTTTTTAATGTTAGTCTTAACTTCACATGTAAAACTGCTTTCTTAAAGATTAGTAACTTACTTTTGTAAATACTGACAATCATCCGTTGGTTTTTGGGAGAGGATAAGTTTTTATATTGCCAATATATCTAATATATTGAATGTTAAATAAATAATGAGTAAAATAATCTGTTTCCAGTGAACATATAAAAAAGCAAATGTAAAAAAAAAAAATCACATTATTCATCTTCTCTGGTGTAGGGATTAATTTTAAATACAGACAGTTTGACTCAATTTTTAAATGTTATTATATAAGTGGAATATTCTTCTCCTTAAGATCCAGTAATAAAAAACGGTAATACATTTTTTTGTTTTTCTTTCTTGCCTTAGAGCACAAGGTCAGCTGTTAAAAACTTTTGTGCTATTTCTTTTACAACCCATTAATGATCAAGCCTGATGAAGATATTAATTTGATGAAACATTAAAATTACTGTTGATTTCCCAGGTGTAAGTATCTCAGTTAAGTATATTTCACTATCCATACAGAAGAAAGTTAACAGTAATTTCCTATCTTACTTCTGATCATGAAGAAGGAGCTCTTCCCTGGTTATCCATCCCTGCTTCCACTGTATGTACATTTCCTTCTTACTCCTCAGTTTGAGTTGAAAATCCTTGCTTAGCCATGCCAGTTTCCAGCCTGCCAGGCTCAGTTTCCCTACACAGGAATAAAGAGCTCTTGTGCTCTAAGAGAAGCTCTTGTGTCTTTAAAGAACTGCCAGCTCTAATCAGCTCCTCTGTCCTTAAGAAGTTTCCCAGGCAATCTCATCCACTAACCCTTCAAACATCTGGAAGTTTGCTCTTCCAAATTTTAGAGTCTCCTTGAGATGCTGAGCTCAGGCAGGGTGTGACAGCCCCAGCCCTGGCTGCCCCCAGTTGTGACCTCTTTCACGAGCCCCTCTGCACTGCTGAGTGCCAGGGCCAGGAGCGCCACACCTCAGGCTGGCTTGTCCGACACCTGCACCAGGAAGTTGTTCGTTGTTCTCTACCTATGCCAGGAGTCTCCTGGGTTGTTCACTGACAGCTCTGCTGCTTTCATAGCTGACATCTGGGTCACTGAAATATGCTACCCTCTACCATCATTAGCAGCTGCAAGCCTGTGGAAAATTAGCTTTTGCATACCACAAGCAGAAATATATGCAGGAACTTTAGTACTGACTAATTTAGGATGAAACTAATGCAGAATAACCATCAAAGGCCAAGAAAGCCCCCAAGCTACTTTCCAGATGTATCTGGATCACTTCAGGATGCCATCTTGATTCATTAGCCTAATTAGTTCCTGGTCATTTACTAATATTCCATCAGCCTGAGCATTAAATGCTGCAAGTACTTCTCAGCAAATGTGAGTATGCCACACCCATCATCTAAAGCCCTACACCATCATTGCTACCATCCAGTACAACTACCTACCATGACCATGTCCTGAAATTCGCCAATAGCTTCAGGTCTTGAAATTGCTACCTCCTTTTCCCCTGGCCTCTTCTACTTGTAGGACCCCACTAAAATGAATTCCTCCTAATACACATGCGGCCACTCACTATATTGCTCAACAGGCTTTAGAAAGGTGACCAGATACTACACTGGGGAGAATGACATAAAATTTATCCAGAATAAAACATACAACATAGATACTCCATGCTACCATATACTTTCTTACAGAACCAGTAATTCCTGCAAATGCATGCTGTCTTCTGAAACAGCTCATAGTACCAGGTCCCAGAGATAAGACAGACAAGACATTGGTTTGGATGTACATCAAACACAATCTTTGCTTCCAATTGGTTTGTTCTGCTCATTCTTTAATACCAAGAGTTAGATGTCAAGTCCTGTGATTGCAATTAAGTTTTAGAATAGTTATTTGTACGTTACCTTGCACTGGAATAATATGGGTTTCCTTCCTCCTCAAACCTCCTAATGATCGGCTCTTTCAAAGCTGCTTCATCTGCCTCAGACAACTAAAAAAACCACATAAAATATTCTTTAATATTTTCTTCTCCAATGATAGCAGAGCTTTACATGCAGTATCAACATGAAGAAAATGCCTAAATTATCTGCCCACAGCTTTTTTACTCTTTTGGCACACAATAATCAATTCTGCATGTTTGACAACAAAATTAAAATAGCACTTTCCAAATCAAGTGGGTGGAAAAGGGAGAATAAACATATACTTAATGCAAGAGTAATTGGTGACTAGCATTTGAAAAATTACTGAAGCTAGTGTATTGGAAAAAAATTTGGCCTGCCTTTGGCAAGATTTTTTAATAAAGTAAGTCAGCACTATTCTAACACTGGGTTTCCCTATGATCCAGACTGGTCACAGTAATTCAGAAAATTTTCACATTTGACTGACATTTAATTACTCATAATTATTTTTCTTGAACTCCCTTCTGGTTATCATGGATTAGGGAAATTAAGACAGACAGAGATAAGGGGAGTACATTCTACCCACAGAAAGTACAAGTGTTGAAAAGTAATGACACTGAGATAACATGTTCATAATGCTTCACTATTCTGATTAACTATTCATGATAAATATGAACATTTTAAAGATATCACAATAAAACCACTTCTTATGGGATCAAGGCAGTAGTATAACCATAAACCTTGCAATTGAAAAAACTAACTCAGCAAAAAAAGAGTGTGCTGTGAATCTATAAAATATTACTATAAGATTTAATAAAATGTATTTATTATATAAACAATATACCTCTAATTTTCAATTCAAATGTTGAAATGAGCAAAAACTTTTCCAAACCTCTCTGGACTTCTGCAGTTACAAGCTTCATAATCCTCAATCAGTGAATCATTTGAAGATCAACATTCTCTAAAATTGCCACCTTCATAATAACTAGAAAGACACTTTATCCTGACATATTCCTCTTCATACTCCCAAAGTAAGGAGGATTCCTAGTTGCTGATCTTGGGTAGAACCAATAACTTGGTGCACAAAATACAAAAATATCATAGTATATGAAATGCTCTTCTTTTTATGCAAAGATAAGAGATGTTATGAATTATCTTCACATTTCAAATAAGTAAGCAATAACATTCCACAAATGCTTCATGTTTGTCAGTGCACTAGGTGGTACTGGAATTGTTCACTGGTGTCTCACTCTCTTCCACTCCTTCCTACCTCACAAAGTGACCAAGTCCAGTGAAAGAGTAAATGATAATGACTTCCCTAGAAATGAAAGAAGAAAGATATACCTGTTTTCCCTCCCTTGCTTTTTGGTCCTTAGCTATTGTAGCTAGAACAGTTGCAGCTTGTTCCCCTCCCATCACCGATATACGAGCGTTTGGCCACATATATAGAAATCTTGGACTGAAAAAATAATTATTAAACATTAAGGTAAGACACTGCCACTTCCTAGTGAAGAATGAATTCTCACTCAACTAAGAATACATTTTTATGCATGACAATTTTACAATATATAGGTTTTTTTAAAAGGTACATTAATATACTTCAATGCTTGCAGCATTACATTTGAAAATGTAAAAATTCTGTTAACTTCCATTATTCAAACACCTTTTTTCAAAAATTTCTCTTTCTTGAGTCTCTTCAGCTCACGTTCTGAACCCACAGGAATTTTTTCTCCTAAACATCCCAAACAACTTCAATGGTATCAGAAGCCTTAAAAAATGAAATTTTAAAAAATCAGATAAGTCCAAAGGGTCAACAAAAAAAATCTTTAGGGATTATACAAATCTTACTCATAAAAACAGGCTGACTGAAGTGAATAAGGAGCTTTTACACAAGCTGATATACATTTCCTATGGATGCAGAAAAAAGGACGAGCTAATACTGTCCAATGATTGTATAAGACTTTACAATTTTCCTCCAAGAATTGAAATGGGAGAAAAAGATGTGAACAGGTTTACTGTTAGAAGGTCTCCTCTGTCACCTAATTCAAAGTGAATCATGAGCATTTTCATCCTAGAAATTTCAGGCTGCTACTTACTTTACTTACAAACATATTCATTAAGAACTCTTTTCTTCTCCAAACAGCACAACTTCTTCAAGAGTTCAGATGATTTTTCAGAATGATACTTCAAGGTTATGCTCTCTTAAATTATTTCTATCTGCTGTCATAATCTGAAGCAACACTTACCTATATGCTCTTCCACACATCCCATAGTTTCCAGCTCCATAAGAGCCACCAATAATGACGGTTATTTTAGGTACATTGGCACAAGCTACAGCAGTTACCATCTTGGCACCATCTTTTGCTATCCCTCCAGCCTCATATTCTCTGCCAACCATGAAACCTAAAGAAATACAACATGAACAAAAGCCTCACCACCTTTAAAATATAATACTGTGCCACCATATGTCATACTATGTGCTTCACAGCACATGCAGAATGAGCTGAGGAGCACATAGTAAGGCAAGGCCTTCACCTGCTGGCAGGCTGAATTCCAAACAGGCTGGAGATGTAGGTACTACAAAGCACACAAGAGGCTGTCCAGAACACAGCCTCAACAATTAACAGCAAAGTCTACAACAAAGTATTACTCACCTGTAATATTCTGCAAAAACACTATGGGAATATTTCTCTGGCAACACAACTGGATAAAATGTGTACCCTTTGGAGAGGAAAAAAAGAAAAGAGTAAGCCATTAAAAGTTGGACAAGTGAAGCTATCACTACCAGCATTCT
Source organism: Bombycilla garrulus (assembly GCA_013400315.1). NCBI lineage: Eukaryota > Metazoa > Chordata > Aves > Passeriformes > Bombycillidae > Bombycilla > Bombycilla garrulus. The sequence goes on along the minus strand of VXBU01010436.1, from coordinate 65,094 downwards.
GAAATCTGTGCTAAATCCTTCCACTGAGGTCCACTGCAGTATTTCCATCAGGAAGTGCTGTACTACTCCTCCTTCAGCCAAAGTTAACTGCAGAACATGCAGTTCTGCAGATGTCAGAGATCTCAAAAAATGTGTGACACTATGGGTAAAACAGAAATAATATTCTTAAAAAGCATTACTACTAATACTGAAATGCTCAACTGCTGTGACTCAGCCAAATTTGCAATTAAACCATGGACAGCACCAGTGTGACATGTGACATCAAGAAAGAGAAATCAACACAGTCAATCAGGAAAACATTTTCTGTATAAAAGAAAAGTATTCTCTAAAACTGGGAAAGGCCCATATACATTATTTACTTATGGCCCTGCCAATTGATGTAACATTTTCTCCCTTTCCTGAAGGCAGATGCCCTGTCCCTATTTACTAGCAAATGACCAATTTCCTAGCAAAGTTACAAACAGTAGATTCCCAAGCCTCTGTTTCAACTAATCTAAATCAATAAAGTCCCTTGGCTTAGTTATACACTTGCTAGTAAACAAAACAAAACAAGGTTATGTAGCACAATAACCGACAAAACATCTAACCTCTTCACTATACAAAATTTGCAAATGTTATTTTAAAAAAAAGTGAGGAAAATAATAAGGAATAATCTTCAGAGAAACACATAAATAGCATAGTGATGGTCAAGTGAAAAATGTACAACTTGTTATAAAAATGCAAGGGAAAAAAAAGGAGTGTTGCTAAGGTATGTTGCTTACAGAACCAACATCATGGACAAAGATTTCTCTATCAGTGAATTTCCTTTTACAGTACTGATATGCCAGCAAAAGTCATAAAATTAAGACTCCTTACATTTTTCTTCATTGTTACAAAAAAATAGTTGTAGCACTAAATTGTTAGAAAAATAACAAAAGTATTAGAAATACTGCAAGAGTTATTTTCTACCTGGAAATAATTATTAAAACAAATGTCAGATAAAAAATGTCATTTACTGCAGTGCTCCAAGTTGGAAGTATTATATATATGTGTATTATTTTATAACAGCAATAGATCCAGTAAAATTACTTCCTTGCTCCACCTCTCTCATCAATGCTTCCTTCTTCTGTATATTCTCAATACCAATTTCCTCACTGTTAGCTCAAGAAGCCTGTTAAAACAGAACTTGCATATATAATTGCTATTACAAAAAATCCAACTGACAGAAGTTTCATGAAAAATGAAGAACTAAAGCAAGCAACACAGACCAAGGTACACACTTTGCAATACCCAGATACTCTTTATCACTGTCATTCCCTCAAGTCCAAACAGTAAAGCACTGTTAACGATAATAAAAGCACAATATTCCTTCACACACAGCCTTTCATTCACAAAACAGGTATTTTAGCTCACAGATTTTGAGAGACTGCACATGTATTCACTCATTATTCTAAGCCAGGAGATGCTGCAGCAAAGTAGGAAAACTAAAACACTGGTAAACCAATGAACTGAATCCACATTTTAGATTTTCCACTTAGTACAAAAACAGTGATGTAATTTTCTGTAGTACTTAATGGTTTAGAGGTTAGAAATACCCAATCGAGGGTATTTGATGTAATCAGGATAGACTTGTGTTGTAACAGATGTAAGTTTCAGGATATACTATTTCAACTACATTGTATTCACATTAATCCAAATGCTGTTCTGCTGTTGACCTATCTTCTTCACATCAGAAAAATCTGGTAACACTGTTTCTAAAATATAGTAAATTTTTTTACAGCTTATTAACAGCTTATACCTGTTTCACATTTCCATGAAAAACGTGGAGCCAGTTCTCTTTCATTATTTAAATAAGTTCCTCATCTCAAGAACAAGTAGCTCACCAGAAGTTTTGTTTCTCAATGTCAAAGAAGCTAATAGTCTATCTATTTACCTTTTTTGCTGACTCTGAGAAAAGAACCCCATTGTTTCCAATAATTCCTACTGGGTAACCAAAAATTCTTGCAAATCCTAAAGGAGAGAGATTAATTTGTGAATTTCCACATGTATTTATTTTTTTTATTTTTTACCATATAAAGGTAACCCTTCCTCCTGGTAACAGAAACTGCTATTCTTCTGAAGATAAACATCATTAAAAATATCAGTGTGTGAGACAGAATAAATCCAGCTATAAAACCAGCGGGAAAATACACAGAATAATTTATCTCTACTTACCCGTAACTAAAGTATCCCCATACAAGGCTTTGAATTCATCAAATCTACTTCCATCTACAATTCGAGCGATGACCTTAAGAAAAAAAGGAAAAATAAGATTAAATTCCTAAT
>VXBU01010436.1:0-25152 GCA_013400315.1 Bombycilla garrulus | reverse complement strand
TTAATAAATCTGAGAAATTACTCTAATTTCAGAAACAAGCAAACTAATCTAAGAAACAAAGCATGTCAAATGCTGAAGAGCCAAAAAATCCAATCACATCATCATTATTTCATTTATCAGTTTTCACTTCTAGCTGTTCTAAGAGGAACAGTATTAGCCTAACAAGGATAAGAAACACTGGAGAAATATAAAATTTATATGCAGTTTGTTGTCTGTATTGATAATTTGTCAAAATAAATTTATACTTCCTACAACTCTGTCAGAGATGACTCACATGATAAATTGTTTGGCGGCACTAAGAAAGCAGATTCCTACAACCCTTAACAAACCATTGAGTACCAAAGAAAAACACCAAGCTCTACAGCTCATCTATCTCTTCCCTTCTACAGTTTCTCCCTTTGCTAAAACCAGGAATAATCTACTGCAAGCTGCCTTTCCTCATATTCTCTGCCAGGCTTGTAAGCGCAACATCATTCTTGCACGTTGCCCTAATAAGAAATCAGCCTTGACACAGCAACCTGCCGCACTTGGGTAACAAGCTTATATGCATCAACTGTTCCACTGTAACTACATGCTCACTGATCTCAGACAACACCAGAAACTCTGAGGGAACTGTGAATGAATCTTTCTCTCATGAAGAAATAAGGTAACTCTCAGTTATACTAGAACATGGACACACAAACCACTGCAAAGAAATGGATGTGAAAGACATATTGTTTGTCCGTGACAACATACATGATTACATAAATGAAATGTATATATATAAAAATATGCAACATTTGTGTATGTCATATAATAATATGCAGGTAAAGCTCTTAATTGTTTTTTTAAATAAATGAGAAAGAGCATAACAAAGGATGCAGTTTGTATTAAACAAAGCAAATGAAGGCAACAATGAACATGGTCCATCCAAGCAGTAACATTTTAACTTCATTTAAATATAGACAAATATAACAGATCACACTGAATGGATGCATGAATCCTAGGTAACTTCTTCCACCACGACTTCTTAAAAATTCTTCTCAATTTTGCTAATGCCTACCACTTATTACTGAAATGTTCTAAACAGAGTTTGCAAAGATTAAGTTTGTCTGAAAGATTGTTTAGATATAGCCCATGTGAAAAAGCAAGTTTCATTTACTAGCTGAAGTACCAGGGCTTTAGAACTGGTGAGTACATTTGCACTGAAAACTTCTTTCTTAACAGAATTTCAAAAACTGGGCACTTCTGGACTCTAATTAAGATCTTGTTCTTTACCTGAGTAAAGTTGTCTGTACATATATGGTGCTCAAGAGGACAAGGACTTTGCTCAGACAGTTCATCCACAGAACTTGAATTTGGACAGTCTTCTAGTCCAAGGTGTGCTTTTTCAGGTTTTGGTGATGCAGTTAGATGTCTTAAATCTCCTGAATTTCCACAAGCATCTCTTATCTGCTTCTCTTTTCTGCAAGGTATGTATCTAGTTAATTGGAAACCAAATGAAGACACCCTGTACAAACACTAAATTTTGTGTTACAATGTATTTAATATGAATCATATGTAATTACAGGAAAACAAAGCACCTGTTTAAAAACTACATTGTTGTACTAAACAGAATGCATAATTTTTGGACAAATCTACCAGAAGAATTTCAGGGAAAGGCCCCTGTAACTCCTGTAATGGAGACATTCCTACTGAAAATAAAACCAAGCAGGAAGCCTTATATGCTCATTAACATTTCTAAATGAATCAACTCCTTAACATTTCCTTGCAGTTTCATGAAAGTCACTTAAGCAGCAGAGTAATTACTAAATTCTGAAACAGCAAAAAAAAAAGTTAATGATCTATCTCCAAAAGCTGTAGCACAACATGCAAGGGAGAAAAACCTGAAGTCTAAATTGTACACTGTCTGTATAAGCATACACAGAGTGGCTGTGAGCACACTGTTTCCATTACAGTCGCAAACTACTGAACTTTAGCTGCATATTTTAAAGAGACAGTAGGAATAAAAACTTAAAGAATAAAGTATTAAATGATGAGTCTTCCTACCTCTCTGTTTTGTCTACTTGCTTGGTAAGTTCCACACTTCCAGTTGCAAAGTCATGAAGAACTGAAGGACCATCTGGTCTGACTGGTTCTGCTTCCATCTTCTGCATTTCTGCATTACCCCTCAGGGTTGTAGGATCTAAGTTTTAGAAGAATAAAAGTTAAAATGTATTTTCAGTCTGGGGGTGTTATACATATATACATATTTGTACATATTGGCATTAGTATTTGTATAATACAAATTTGTATTACTTTTTACATACAATCTTGTATATATTAAAGTTTTGCAGTATGTTTATATAGACACATATACACAAATGTGCACATGTATACTTGTGTCTTATAGAAATAAGGCACATACACATATCTCATCTTGCCTTTCCTATTTTGCCAGTGCTATGAGGATGATTAACAGTTTGAAGACTACCTTTTTTGCAATGGCTTTAAGAATATAAAACGACTTCTTTCTATCTCCTCTTCTACTTTTAATGGAAGAAGAGAGTAAGAATAAAAAAAAGTACAATGTATTAGACTGTATTTCTCTACTTGGCAATCCAGTATTTTAAGTGCTTTCCAGGTGGTTTAATAACTGCAGCAAAAACTGCTATTCAAATTTCATTTAATTATAGTCTGAAAGGTATACTTATATACAAAACTATCACAAATGGGGACCCTTTGTTACAATGGTGATGTCTCATCTGTGAACATAAATGGAAAGTGAAGACTTTCAGCTTTGTTTCATTTCATGAATGGATGTGAATCTAACCATTTTGAGAGCCCTAGGATAAGAAACAGCTTACCAGTTTGAATTTGCTCTAGCTGTTCCACAAGTACGTTCGCATTAAGTATCTCCTGCATTATGTTTTCACTGGATGTCAGTATTCCAGAGGTTGGCTCAGGCTCCAGGTGTTCACCTCCTGTCAGTCTCATACTATTCACCACAGACAAAGAACTACCACTGTAAGTAAAAGGAAAAATGTCATCAATAGAGTCCCTGATTTTTGACAGTTAGTGAAGATATAAAAGATATAGGGTAGATCAGACAATGAAGACCTGAAATGCAGGCTGCAACTGGCAGAGAAGACAGAAAACTGGCAGGATTAAAAAAAAATTAAAAATCATCTGAGAACTGAAACAGACAGGTATGCTGAAAAACTGGAATGTTTCTAATATCAAGGAATTTAAAAAAAGAAAAATTAAAATGTTTAAATAACAGGAGAAGATCAGAAGTCTAATACATGTGACAAGGTAGTAAGTTCTGGTTTAATAATATAATTAAACGGGATGCAAATAATTATCTTGGATTATGATTTTTCGAAGAGTATAATCTCATAGTTTGTTCAAGCAATCAACAAATTAAATAGTGTTTCAACTAATACATGATCACCAGCAGATGTTCCTCTGGAAAAGTGTCCCATTAAGCTGTCTCGTAATTCACAAATGCAAAATTATAAAAGATCAATCACAAAAAATAATAATGATGGAAGATCAATCATTTCTTGCTATCCCTTTGCTCTAAATCTTTGATCTACACCTCCACAGCAGCAGCGACACTTAAGCAATTTGCCTTGGTCTGATAAGCTGTAGAGAACTTTGCAAAAAAGAGCCTGATAATTAAGTGATTCGGTACATCACTAGTTTGCATATTTTTTTTTCTCCCCACCTTCCCCAGGTAAACTTAATTTCATGAGAGAAAATCCAGTTGTAGATACCCAAAATTACATACAAACATGAAAGTAGTAAGAAGAGATGAGAGGAGTTTTTGCAGATTACATACTAAATTATATAAACTGAGAAACCTTTACTTAAGCAAGACTGCTTGCAATTCAATAAAATTGCCAGAAAGAACCTAGAAGAAGTAAGCAGTGCCAAAGGCTGTCTCTCACTAAAGAAAACAAAGTAGTAATTTAACCTGGTGTCAGTAGCATCCATCTCTGAATATTCTTCTACACTTATTCTTGTGCCAGTGATCTGATGCTCTACATTGATGTTGCTTCCATCCTCAGAAGGCAGCAATTCCTTGAAAGATGTGTCTGAAGCAAGCGAATACTGACTAGAAGTTCTATTTTCTTTGGAGCAGGCATGAATTACAAGGCTATCAGCCATGTCCAAGTCATCTTGAGCTGGTGACATATGTGTCTGTTCTGGTTATAACAATAAACAGAATGGGAAAATTTTATTTAAAACACTCAGGTTTGACATGTATATAAAGCTGCATAACTTCAAGCCTCATTTAACAAAATTTGTATTCTCCAAAGAAATAGATTCAAATCCCAGAAACATACAGTCCTATGAGAACACCTTTTGTAGTAAGAACACAAAAACTAACATTCAGCAAACAAAAGCAGATAGTAAATACTACAAAAAAATCTATAAATAACCCAGGTAATTTCAGGCTGTAGCAAGTTAGGATGAAAAGGCTTCTCATTAATGGTCTGAAAAGATCACTGAATGTTACAGTCATCTAAGATTGATCCCTTTCTTTTGTCCAGTTTATGTGCCCAGATCAATTCAAACGTGCTTCCTAAAACTGGTCTGAGAAACAACTTTCTAGCAGTGATACAGTTGGCAGGATTCTGTAGGGTGCCTGCCTCTTTCCAGCCAACCTGCATTGGCTGGACTCACTATGTGTTACAATGGAACAGGACTAAAAGCATAAAAGATTCTTGACCTCCTGCTGTGCTGCAGCAAGTGGAAGAGCTTTGCAACCACTGCTCCGCCCCTCCTTAGGTGGACCCAGAAAGCACAAGAGCAAGGCTTTGTCCCATAAATCAGATCATACCTTCAGTGCTTGTTTTTAACTGGAAATTTGGATCACCCATTGCAAGTAAAGTCATAGCAGCTTCAGTGCTTCCATCCATAATTCCTGTGAAGTTGTTCGCACACATTAAAGTCAAAAGCACATCAACCAGAAATCCACTTACCCATATTCAAAAAGTATTTGACACTACCAATACAATGAAGTACATATTTTTTAAAATTGACACTATTTATGGATCAAAATGCTTATAGACAAGCAGCCATTCTCATCCAGCAAATTCCAACTACTGTTAAAACACTAAGCAGCAATATGACTGCCTTTAATGGTGTACTTGATACAGGTGGCAAGGTGTTGGCAGCAGGAGCCTGCTCTCGACACAGCCAGTTCCAGCTGACCCACTGCAGGACACAGCTGAGCTTGGCAGCCAATAGGGTGGCACATTTGGAAACATATTTTAAGAAAGGGAGAAATTTATTTATAGGTAGCAAGTTAACAGGAAATACACTAGCAAGATTTTTTCATATCTACCTTTGTCCACATCTGGATTCTCATGCATGGTTGTTTCCTTAAATACAAAGAAAAACAACATCAAAGTTCTATATAAAATGACTCCATAATATGTATTTAATGCTTACACATAAATTCTGTGCCCCCAAGTTACCCTGGTATTAAGGCTAACAATATTTACTAACCATTTTCCCACAGCTGTGCCTCACATCTGACTGGGACAGGTAGCAGTCTAATAAAGCCATGCAGTTACATTCAGACATGGCAACAAGAGACTGCTGAAATAGCTTTGTATGACCAATGAAGCAAACAAAAGACATTCTTAGAGCTGTTGAGGTGCTTACTTTTTCTTCCCTCTGTACTACTGGTTGCATAGAAGCACAAGAAAGACTTTCAGCATCAGTAGCCACTTGCACATCTGGGATATTCACAGGTATTTCCAGCTGTAAAAGTAATTTACATGTATTTCAGTTCATCAGATGCAAAAAAAAAAATCTGTCCAAAGCAAATTTTTATAAACCTCACATATTTAACAGATGTTCAACATCTACAGAGATCATACCTTCTGATTTGAGAAGGAAGCAGTGGTACGAAGAGAAGGCAGAACAGGTACTGCTACCTGTAGCTAAGTGGAAGCATCAGACAGCCTAAGGCCTTGTTTCTAGTCACTCATTTCACCACTAAACTGAGTTATGCAGCTGAGATATTTTATAGTGACTGTTTGCCTTCAGTGGGTTTTGTTAGTTTTCACTCCTTTTCTGCTTTTTAAGTCTTCAGGATGGAAAAACTGTTCAGACTTATTTCCAGAGAAAGATGGGGAATAGACATGCAAACACATAGAAATACACCCACTCACCATTTTACTTTTTTTTTTTCTTCAGCACTACATTTTCACTGAGAACTTCAGATATTTGACATTTTCAGAAATGAGGACTTGAAATTTGACAGAAAATTTATGATATTTCCAGGGAAGTTCTCATGGAAAACACTGCTCAGTTTGGGTTGCTCTCAAAGGCTTGCACTTTACAAACTTTTGACTGACCTATTTAAATTTTGTAACAGCTGGGTCCTCGGGTATCTAACCACATCTCTCACTAGTTCTCATGTCTCCAAGTGTTAAACTAGGCAACTTGATTGTAATCCCCACACAAAAAATATATTCCACACCTCTGAAATTAAGGATTCAGCAAAAGTTTCCATGCAGCAACTTTGCTGTCCATTATTGTTCTAAAGATCCCTTGGTGTTTTGACTGAGCTTTAAATTATTCTACTGTTTCACCTGGAGAAAGAAATAGTGTGATTAATGCAGGAGGCAACAAAAAGCAGGATTTCAATGGGCTAAGAGAGGAAGAGGATTAGCGTAGTAGTAAGTAAAAATGCACTAGAAAGTAAAAAGCACTGAACTGAATGGAAAGCAGCAATGACAGGGAAAAAATATAAAAATGTCTTGTACTGGATTATGTAATACCTAGGCATGATACAAATGGTATGAAATAAAAAAAGACTGTACTGGGCATTGCTGGTGTGAAGTTAATTTTCTTCATACCAGCCCACATAGTGCTGTCTTTTGGATTTATAACTACAACAGTGTTGGCTGCTATTCCTGCACAATATCAAAGCTTTTTTCCTATTCTTTTTTTACCCAGTAAGAAGACTAGGGGCAAGCAAGAGGTCAGGAAAGCATACAGCTGACCCAAACTGATCCAAGGGGAATTCTTTATCATAGGATGACACACTCAGCAATAAAAGCTCAGGGAAAGGAGGGAGAAAAGGAGGCCATTTGTGGTTAGGACATTTGTCTTCCAAAGTTACTCTTACACAGACTGAGACCCTGATTTCCAGGAAGTAACCTGACAATGGAAAGCAGCAAATAAATTCCTTATTTTGCTTTTTATTTACACACAGCTTTTCCTTCATGTATGTAACTGTCATATCAATACAGAAATATTCTTGCCATCCTTCTAATTTCTCCTTGTCCCACAGGAAAAAGGAGTAAGCAAGCAGATGTGTGTGTCTGGCTGCCGGTCAGGTCAGCCTATCTGACAGATAAAAGTTTCTTGGCAAGGGTGACATGACATACAGAAACATTTTCCTCATATCCTCATTTCCTAACATTCAAATATGAAATTGAAGTGCTCAATTTGATCCATCTTAGGCCTCAAAACACATTGATGAGCATTGAGTCTGGGCCTATAATCAATCCCCATAAACAAACCTGTGAGTACTCTGCAAACCTATATAAGTTTGTAAACATTATTATATAACTGGATTTTAGGCTGATGCAGTATTAAGGTCAAAACCAAGCGTATGTGCCAAGTAACATCCCTACTATTCTGAATGCCATTCTTAACTTGAACTCAGGTAAAACCCAAACACTCAGAGATAAAATCAGAAAAAAAATCTTTTTAAACAATTAGAATACAATTATATATGCAGAACCCAGCTACACAATACCTCTTCCATGGTTTCCTGTATCTGCATGGGAACGGGTTTTGGAGATCGAAGACCTATAGGAACAAACACTGGAGCCTTGTTTACATCCTCTGATGCAAAGCATTCATCTTCATCATCAAGCTCTAAGTCATCTGCCTCCTCATCCTCATCCTCCTCGTCTTGAGAAGCCCGAAGAGTGACGAAGGTTATCTTTGAACTTCTGGGTTCTTTCCCAGATTTTATTCTCTGCATAGTTTTCAAACTTTTGTGTCTGGTAACACTCATTTTAGCTTCTTGTCTTTGAGTCCCCTTCTCAGTGCAATCAGCCTCACATTCAGAGGCAGAAGTAGCAGATTTTGGCTCCAACACATGTTCTGGCAGTGCGGTCTGTTTTGATGATCTCCTGAACTGCCTTCTAAAGTACAGAACAAAAACAGTGAAATCCAAGACCTTCCAAAGAGAGGGATACTACAAATCAAAATAAACTCAATTAAAAAAAAATAAAGTTATCATTGTGACCAAAACATGCAAACTATTTACTTCTTAACTTAATAGTGACAAATAAGCATTTAATTGGAAATTTAATTTTCTCCTGTATGCGTAAGGTACTGGCTGCAAATGTGTATTAAGCCATTTCAGAATGCTAGAAATCTTCACAATTAAACTGCAAGATACACAATTCTTTAGTTAGAAAAGTATGAAATCACTTTCATTCTGAAGGATATAGAAGTTACATACTTTTTATGTCATGGGAACACTTCCAGTTGTCTTTTGCTAAAGCTACACTAGAAGCCCCAAGCTATGATACTTTAATTGATCAGACTATTGTTCACAAACTGAAACTGTTAGATGATAACTACTTATCTGCTTTGGTTTCTCAGACAGCATTCTCTTCAATAATCAGTTACCTACAGTTTTCTTTCTCAAAATCATGGGCACAACCACTTTGAGTATCAAAAGTAATGACAAACTTCCCCAGCCTAAATGTCTTCCTTGGTAAACTGGTGGGAAGTGAAAGCAAATGGCAGCAGAGGACACTTCCAGCATAAAGTTTCTCTTTAGCTTAATCCCACAATCCCTGTGCCCTCAAATACAGGTAGTCTCAAGTCCTCCCCTGTAAAATCAGGAACTTCTGTTGAAACTATGGGATGGATTGGTGAGAGTGCTGGCTGTGCTCATTTTATGAGAACACAAGCAGAGTAAGAGACAAAGGAGTATCTGCACATATCTGCTAAGTTCAGTTGGAAGACACAAAAACTGACATGCTGCATGCACTCACATAACATATAGCAGAAGTATGGCCAATAATTATCAATCATCTGAGTTTGGTTTACAAAGCAAAACACTTGTTTTACCTTGTGAGATTGTCTGAATGCTTTTCCTGTGAGGTAGAAAGCTGAGAACCCTTATCTTGTTCTACTTGACTCTCACTCTCTGACAATATATCTGGAGACTGGAGTGTAATGTCCTGCCTGCTTCTCTTATGAGATATTTCTTCAACATTCCCTGCAAAGTTGTGCTTCCTTGTAGATTCTGAGAAGGATCCTGCTTCCACTGTACTACTGGAGCTTTGCTGAACAGAGGAGATAATTATTACCATGTTAAGTAACAATGTATTACAAACATTTGTAACTGGCTTTGGTCACTTAAAGAACTTTGTTTGAGCATCCTGAGAACCTACTCAGCTGTCATCTCTGACAACTTAGGACATTCTTCCTCACTGTCCTTAATTTTATGCTCTATAGCAGAGGTGTCATTAAGTGGTATTATCTATGATGCTTGAATTCCCAGTGCTGCTGGTAGTTAATAGACCAAGACCATGCTCAATTTATCAAGAGCAACAACTCTTTAGAAGCTGGGAACATGAATCATTTTCTAAAATTACCTATTAATTTAAAGAACAATTTGCGGGAACTAATTTTGTTTTATTGCCTTGGGAACAAGGTAGGAAGAAAAACTATGACATTTTATATAAAATAATTTAAATATTATTCAACATATACACAGACAAACATCAACAATTACAGTTCTGTCAACTGTGGATATTTGACTAAAATAACATGTTAACTAGAAGTCATCCATATAGAAAACAGGGAACACCAGATAAACCTGAGTCAGTTATCACACCATTAGACAGAGATGGAACTAGTCTGGACTAAGTTAGGCCTGCTGTGCAAATATAAGAAGGTCTGAACTTTGTTCACACTCATTTTAATTTCTAAGTATACTAACACAGATTTTAGGTAGTATCTGAAGTTAGTTAACTGCCTTATTTTCCACTGTTCAATGAATAACAAACAGTAAATTATTTTTTAACAATGCTACCCTGTATTTATTATAATGCAAATTTCTGATCATATAAACCATAGAACTTAAAACAACAGTGTATATTAAGTATTTCCACAGTTTTAAAATTCTAAGTTCATTTATTCAGCAGTTTCCAAAAATGATTTTTTAAAAAAACCAAGTAATCACGTTAACCTTTTCCAGCCATATACTGGATTTCTGCGCCAGCTCTCTTTCTAAGAACTTGGGCAAAATGATTAGGTATAACTGGCTCAAAATACATGATCAGTGCTTACCCCTGACACATCTGTTTTTAATAACATCAAAAACTCTTCTTCATTTCTCTCAGTGTTATCCTCTTCTCTGTTTTCACACTCTTCAGGATAAAGCCTTTTCCTAGTAAGTCTCATTAGGTCTGGCCTTGGGTTCCAGTGGGGTTCCCTTGCTCTCTGTTCACTTTCTTCTCCAGAACTTAATTTATCATTGAACCTACAAAAATATGTTTCAACTTTTACTTCTGAAGAACTACAAAGTACATTCTATAAGCTTGGCTTAGTATCAGATATTTAGTACTTCTAGCTAGAAATGAACTTGTGGTTTGAATTTTTATTTGCCTAGGTTGGCTACCTGTAAAAAAAAAATGAAGGAAGAAAAAAACACTGCATAAAGGAGATAATTTGTCTGCAGCAGTGGACCTTCTTGATTACTTTTAAGAAAGATTTTTGGAAGGAAAACAACATTAAGCCAGATAGATGGGAAAGTGTCAGCTATATACCAACATAGGTCTCCAAAATTAAGTAGCCATAGGAACATTATATTCACTAATTCCAGTGCTCAATGTTCTACTGCTTTCAAAATTCTTATATCTATTCAAACACATTCAGATCAGTAAGACAGAAATCTTGCCTTCTAAACTCATGACTTGAGAAAAAGGGACTAGGAGTAATCCAGAAGAATACATTTAGTCAGCCTCATCTCAGTCCCTGGAAAAGTAATGAAACAACTAAAGCTGGAAACTACTTCCAGACACAGGAAAAACAATCTAACTTGGAGTAATCAGCACGGATTTGCAAAGGGGAAGTTAGGCTTAATCAACTTGGTAACATTTTGTAATGAAATGACTGGCTCGGTAACAAAGGGAGAGCAGTAAATAGTGTCTGCCTGGACTCCAGAAAGGCTTGTAACACTGCTGAACAATGTCTCTTCTAACACGCTGAAAAATGAGCTCATGAAGTATGGACTGAAAGTACACTAAAAACTGAATTGTCAGGGTCCAAGTTTTGTGATCAGTGACACAAAGTCCAGTTGGAGACCAACAGTGTGCCCCATGGGTCAATACTGTATAGACTCCTGTCCATTATCTCCACAAATGATCTGAACGATGGAGCAGGGTGTAACCTCTACAGATTAGGCAGATCTAGAAGGAATTGCTAAGACACCCAAAGGTTATTCTGGGCTCCAAAGGATCCAGGAGAGGCTGGGGAAGTGGGCTGACAGGAACCTCAGGAAGTTCTGCAAGGAGAGATGCAAAGTCCTGCACTGGGGAGGAACAACCCAGATGGAAAGCAGCTCTGCATAAAAGAACCCAGCTGTCCTGGTGGTCTCCAAGCACTGAATATGAACCAGGAAGGTGCTGGGGCTGCACAAACAGCTACTGGGGACCTGGGCTGCAGCAGCAGAAGTGCTGCCAGCAGGCCGAGGAAGGTGATCCTTGCCCCTTGTTCAGCACTGATGAAGCCACAGCTGGAGGACTGACCAGTCCCGGGCTCCCTCGTAGGAGAGACCTGGACACACTGGAGACATCCCCTCAAAGGGTCACACAGATGGTGAAGCGGGGGATGCATCTCTCCTGTGACAAGAGCTGAAGGAGCAGGAGCTGTTCAACCTGGAGAGAAGGCTCAGGGGGAACTCTTCAACATTCCACAAAAACCCAAGAGGAGGGTGCCAACAGGACAGGGCCAGGCTCTTTCCAGGGGTGCCCAGTGACAGGACAAGAGACAATGGGCAAACAGTTTCTTCTGAGCACCAGAAGATGCTGTTTCACTGTGAGGGTTACCAAGCACTGGCACAGGCTGCCCAGAGAGACCCTGGAGTCTCCATCCTTGGCAAGATTCAGAAGCCATCAGGACACAGTATTGGGCAACCAACCGCAGGTGGCTTGATTGGGGGGTTTGACCAGAAAACATCTAGCAGACCCTTCCCTCAACCATTCTTTGAGTCTCTGAAAGTCCTCTATCATAGACGACAAGAAGACTGTTAAGTAAGGCCTTTGTCTTGTTATCACAAAGACTCTGGGACACGATTTCAACACAATTTATGCAAGAGATTTTAGAGACTTTTAGCGTTTCAGAGACAGATGCAAACCAGAAGTTAATTCCAGGAAACAGCAAAACTGTAAATAAATTTATTTAGGACTGCTCTGTGGAAGTTCAGACTGAGCAAAAGGTGCTTGTAACATAACTGAGAGCTGTCGCAGGTAAGTGGTACCATCTGTCTCATACTGCACACACATTATAAGCATCATTACAGGTAGTTCTGCTAAAAGAATGAAAAATTTGAAAAGAAAGAAAATTTGAAGAGATTTAGAATATATCTTACAGAAACATGAAATGAGCTTGCTGTCTTCTTGCCAATTCTCAGTTAAAAAGGAGTGCAAATGGCATTGCTTTGGTCCACATTCATGGTGCACTGAACCCCAAGAATTTATGAGTGAGAAATTCAGACTAAAACCTGATTACTCACTTCTACTCTCACCCATGAAGTACCTTCCAAAAAGGAAAACAGCAGTGAAAAAAGTCGTCTAATCCTGTTAAAAACTCTTGCATTACTTAAGAATGCCACCTAGTGACTTTCACAGCACATAGTAGATAACAACTAGTACAACTCAAGAGCCTTTTGTGCTTCCAAAAGCAAGTGCTGTATGAAAACAACTGAACAAATGCATAAAATTTCAAAAGTATTGTCACGGATTAACCTCAGCTGACAAGTAAGTACCATGCAGCCAGTCAGTCCCCAAACCCCAGGGAGAAGGAGAACTGGAAAGAAAAGGTAAACCTTGTGGGTTTAGGTAAGAACAGTTTAATAATCAAAATGAAGTATAATATAAAATAATGAGAAAGAGAGGCAGACACAGAGAGAGAGAGAGCGGAATAAAATACAAGGGAAACAAGTGATGCACAACTGCTCACTGTTTGCTGATGGATGCCCAGCCCATCCCCAAGCAGTGTTCAGCAGCCAGGTCCCTCCTTACAGACTAAGCATGATGTTCCACGGTATGGAATATCCTTCTGGCCAGTTCAGATCAGCCATCCTGGCTCTGCTCCCTCTCAGCTGCTTGTGCACCTGAGCAGTGAGCTTGTGCTCACTGGCAGACCACGAGACACTCAAAAGTCCTCAACTCAGGGTAAGCATTGCTCAACAACCACTAAAATGTCAGTTTGTTACCAATGCTGTTCTCATATTGAATCCAAAATGCAACGCTGTACCAGTTACTAAGAAGAAAATAAATTCTATTTCAGCTGAAACCAAAATGAGAGATTTTTTGCTTTGTCAACAGGTAACTTTACCTTTCTGTGGTATCCTGAATGCTTCCTGTAGCATCTGTAGATAGACACTCTTCTTGATCTGTTTTGCTGCTGCAACTTGGTGATTTTTCAGAAGAACAAAACGTTCCTGATGTAATGCTTCTAGAATTTATGTGTAGATTGCCATTCTTGGCCAAATTTCCCACAAGCAACAATACCTCCATGTCATCCTTTGACTTGAGAAAAAAAAAACCAACAACAATATTAGCACAAAATATATCACCTGTAACATCAAATATTGCAAAATTATGATCAAGTTGTTAATCTGAGATGAAACTTCATTTAAAAACTCCCAAGTAGTTTATGGCACATCACAGTTCCTTGTTCCTCTAGGACAAGGCATTTAGCTAATAAAACCAGGTACTATANATATAATATTATATATAAAGATGTAATTCATATAATAGTTATATTAATATATACTCATGAGCAGCCACCAAGTAGCTCAGGAGAAACCCAGCAACAGAAATACAGCATGCAGGTAACTATTCATGTATCATGAGTATGACTGAAAATGGCAAAGTTCAAGTGAAGTCTTTATATGTCTTATCAATGTGTCACTTACACAACTTTGGAAAACCCTGTAAACCCATGCAAATACTGAACAAGAATTCTTACTAGGCTGAAACTAATCAATGCATTTACAACATCTTATTTAGATGTCTTAAAAACAGTTAGTGTGGAAGCAAGCATCAGAATGTGTAGTCAAAAATATATGAAGAGAGTCTCACTTTTGAAGAGAGTGGGTTTTCAGATTCTTCTCTAACAGGCAGATTTTCTCCTTGATTTGTTTCTTCTTCATTTGGGGCAGCAAATTTTTGTACTACTGGAGATCCTTCTTTGCTGTATGTTCTCTCTAGGTTTGGTCTAGTTCTTGGAGACTCAATCCTTATGAATTGTTCCAGAGAACTCAGCTTGCCTTCTTGGGTGGTAAATTTCTCAGCACTGGTGAATTTAATGCAAAAACCAAAAACAGAAAAATCACACTTGACTTTGGCTGGGAGAGAAAGAAAGCACTTCTGCACTTAAATTTTGAATCAACACTTACACAAGAGACTAACAGAGTGCTTTGTTTAAAATCAATAAAATTATATTTTCAAAGATATTTCTTCTTTATGGTAAACTTCAGAGCAGAAATAACAAAATGTCTTTGTCAAGGCATTTTTAACAAAAAAAACAAGTCATGTTGCTAACCACACCAACACCTAAGTATTAGCAATCTAACACACATTTAAGATCTTATTTTAACAACAGTGGCAGTAAAATAGAAGAGCATGTGGATCAGTGAAAGTCAAGTCTGACTTTTGCAAAATTTGTATGTTACGTATCTTACATGTGTCATTGCTACTTAAGCAAATACAGACCCAGTAACAAAAAACCTGAAGAGCTATGAGCTCATACAGATCAAGTATATACCAGATAAACAATGACAATGAGTGTAGCTAAAAACACATGTGCTCTGAAAACACCGGAAAAAGTTGTTTGTAGGTACTGAAAATGAAATACTGTAGAAAGATAAAAGACAAGGAACAAAAGCATTGATATTTGCAAAGGTGTCTCATTATGCGCAGAAAAAAAGCTTTTCAAATGCAAGTTTGTTAAACTCAAACCTCACCTGCTTTCTTCAGACAATAAGGTTTCAGAAGTAGAGAGCACCTGAGGCACCTCTTGCTGTTCCTGTCCCTCTTCATTCAATACATCTGCTTGACAAAATACAGCTTCATTTTCACCCTTCAATTTACAGTAAAAGAAGAAGAAAAATAGATGTAAGCTTCTAAAACAGACATATATTTTATATACAAAAATAGAAACTATGCTATATTCCCAACTGGAATAAAGGTAAGATTAATGTTATCATAATTCAATTTATATGCATAAAGAAATAGAAGTCTTCATACTCCTAGGACACCTAGAGTTAAGCTCTTAAATACTCTGTGCACCCAAGCATTATGGGAAACACTTATCTATTTAGTATTCAATCAATTCCCTAATACATGAAGCACTGTGCTTCTTGCAAAACAAGATACTTCAGCAAATGGAAAACCTTTGAAAACTGGACACTGCAGAGGGCAGCACAGACACACCATTAAGCCATAACAACACAGCCTCAAGATCCAGAAGGCCTAATAAGCTTAACACCTGTACATTTTACATTTGCCACACTGGTTCCACAAAGAAGCCACTCAAACATATCTTCACTTCAGGCCTGTGACAACTTGATTAGTAACGAAGAGCATCAGACCTGGTCTGGTTCTACAGATCTGCCCAGTACAGAGCAGATGTATGTGCATGGTTCACAGACCACAGGCCTAGAGCAGCCAAAGCTGAACCACAGGGAACTACCTTAGCTAGGGGTGAGTGACTGCAGCACTGAAAGGAGATGAGAGATTAATGCAGGAAACAAGTACTTTTCATAGGCTCAAGAACAAAACCAGCTATAACCATTCCAAAACATCAGCCACTCTTGCAAAGTTTAGCTGTACTCCAAACCTAAGGCAAGTCTATACAGATATCCCTACAGCCATGACATGATTAATGTGCAACCCACAAAACAGTCACAGAGAACCCATCACACTGTAAATGGCTTTTGAGGAGTTACACACCTTTTACAGTCCCCAGTAAAGTGTCTGTGAGGATACACAGTATCAGTTACTTGTATGAAATAGAGAAGTATCAGGTACTGTGATAAAGTGATGAAGTCAGTTAAAGCTTATCAAATTAAAAAAAACCCACTTCTTTTTGTAAAAAACAGCTATTCTCTGCCTCTACTTGAAGCATTTATACTAGACTGCTCAACACAGACTTGGTTCATCCAAACAGGAAAGATGAAAAGAGAAAAAAAAGCTAATTTTTATGTATTTTTATTCTAGAGTTTGTATAAATGTACGTTATTTTTTCCTATCATGCAATCCAATGAAAAGCAGATCCTTTGTAAAAAAATAATTAACACTTCAAGTTGTAAACCTCACTAATTTCACACTTACAATACCTCAGCTTACCAGGATTTTTTTTTTATTTAATATATTGTCTCAGCTTCAGGCAATGCAACTTCAATGTTTTCATTTAACTTCATAAAACTGAACATGCACTTCAAACGAACTTTGAAGGCAAAGCCTTACTCTTATTAAGGCTTACCTTAACAGTACTGTCAAAACGATCTTTTTCATCTGCTTCAGGCTTTTTCTTCCTCTCATTTTCTGATATTTGTAACTCCTTTCCAACAGCTCTTACCAAGTTTGGCTTGTACCTCTTGTTCCGTGCCAGCAGCATAGGTGGAAAACGTGCTTGTTGATGTTCTTCTTGAGAGCTGTTTTTGTCATTAGTGCAAAGTTAAGACAGAAAAAATAAACCAAAACTTAGTACAACCACATAGTATAAATAAAAACACAGGTCTATTAGTATTACATGCAAAAAATAGTACGTTTTTTAGAGAAAGCTTGTGATATAACAGTTCAGCCTGAGTTTAAGCCACAAATAATTTGTTCCAGCAAAACTTTTGAAGCACCAGTCTTCTAAATACTTCCAACAGGATTAACTAACTTACTGGAAGTATTAATTTACTGACTATTTGTTGCTATAAAACCAAAGCAGTTTTCACATGGTTTCTCTGATAAGCAAACCAGTATCTCCCTGCTTACATGAATGAATCCAGTCTTTCAGATGATGAAACATTTATAGAGTGAATGCCCATTAATGTTATGCTTAGCATAGAAGCTAAGCATAACACTGAATACTACTGAAATTGTAGTATCACTGGTGTCAAACAAATTTTGTGCAGTATTTTCACTAGACTATGTTTGCCAGATGGCAATCCATTGGCACAATGATTTCCTTGTAAAATTCTTTCGTTGTTACAGTCAAGAATCAAAAGCAGCTAAGCCCTTACCCTGCAACAGTAGTAGAAATGTCATCTTGGCTAATTTCAGGTAGACAGAACTCCAGTTCACCATCCTCTGATCTTGAAAATGTTTCTGGGGACTTACAACCCGGCCTCTCAGAAACTTCCTGAGAGCAAAATGACTTCTCCTTTCCTAAGGATTCTATTGTGTTTAAGACTTCACATTTTCCTGCTTTCTGAAAAACACAAACACGAGAACCAGAAAAGGCTGTAATAATAAACCAAAAGGAGACTTTATGATGTCCATGAAGTCTGGTACTTACCACTCTCTGAAAAACTCAAGAGAGATTTTTGCACTCTTCTACAAAACTCCTCTGTAACTGCTTACTAATGATTTCCTAGTCTTTCCAGGACAAATACACACTTTTTAATTTAAGACAAAATAGCCTGAAATCTATATTACTAATACTTTTTCTTTCTTCCCTGTGAACTCTATAATGCCACCTTGGGTCAGAAAGACAGCTAGACATGTACCAAGTAATCCAGTCATCATTTTCTCCTGACATATGACTACATGAAAAGTACACAAGTCTTAACATATAGTATTTTAGCTTTTGAAAAAATTCTTTCAAGAAGTTAAGTTCACATTTTTTTAAATCATTGGTATTTTATTTCACAAAACCAAAAGCTCAAATACAACTAAAGGAAAAAGCCAAAAGCCTTACATCTGTGTCAGGAGGGATGCTACAGTCACTATCACGCTGTGTCAAACTTTCTTCCTTGTTGGTATCTTTCTGTGATTCACCTTTACTCTTTACATCCAGAACTCCCTTTCTACTAGTTGTTCTTAAATTTGGCTTTGGTCTCTGGAATCGCGTTCTCAGTAGCCGAGCTGATGGTACAACAGTTTTCTCCTCTTCCTTTTGAGGATGAGATTCCCTACAAAAACAAACAAAAGAACAATCAAAGGCATGGGACAATATGGCATACTTGTTTACAGCTCTCAGAGCAGCAACATTAGTGACATGAAAAAGATCCAATAAAAACACAGTGATCATCACCAAAAGCCTCTGTATCTTATAAACAGGTAAGCAAAGGTAAGTTAACTGCCACTTCACTTGAGACCTGGAAGACAAGCTGAGACATTTTAACATGATAAATAGATGGATTTTACAGATATCTTCCTCTAATTGTGTTTAAAGCTACCCAGCAGACTTACAGAATACCTGTGGTTGACTATTTTTTTTAAGAGACACTTTAATAGGAAACCAGACCCTGTACTCAAGGATTTATATAAGCATATTGGGATGCACTGTGGAGACCAACATGTATAAGACAATCACAGAGACTGAGCATTAGAAAAGTGCATTTTTTTTGAAAATTGGGCCAACAGTCAAAAGATCAAGATAACATCCAACAGTATGTAAATTTAACGCTTTTACGTTCTTGGAGTTTTGTTAGTTAAATTCTAGTATTGTCTTGATTAAATGTCTTTATATATATAAACCTCATTTGTAAAGCTGGAGTTTAATGTAAAATGGTATAATACCTAGAGAGAGTGATAACTTTGAACCATCCCTTCTCTCTTTTAAAGTGAAATAAGCTTACCCTGTACTGGAATCTGAAACCTGTTTCAAGACATCTGACAATCCCTTTTCCCTTCCATAGCTTTCTGCTTCAGAGGCCTTTTCTTGGTAACACGGTCTTGTATGTATTAAGTTCATCTCAGAATCTGCAGAAACATCTTCTAATGTCACACTGGATGGCTGAGTGTCTTCAGGAACTGTTAAATCCTAAAACGAATAGAAGTTCCCCTCTGTTAAGAAGAAATATTTGCTCAATCTCTCTTCTAGGGGAGCAGGAGGAAAATGAGAAACTTTTAATATTTTCTACAGAAACATTAAGATTTCTTATGCATCCAACTAATATCAATGTTTTACAAGTGTTTACTTATAAATGCTAGAAGTTATTTTTCTTTATATTTTCTCTTTAAAGTGGTTCATCTTCCAAGACATTTTTTCTTCACATTTCTCTTTTCAGATCTGGTATTACAATACAACAAAGTGAGATATATTCCATTTTCATGTATGCTGGTTTTGACTAGAGTAGAGTTAGCTTTTTTCACAGAGTCAAGTATGGGGCTGTGTTTTGGGTTTGTGTTGCAAACAGGGTTGATAATATAGAGATGTTTTAAGTATAGATGAGCAGAGATTACACAGAGCCAAGGCCTTTTCCGCTTTTCATATTGCCAAGCTGGAGAGGAAGTTGGGGGGCATGGAAGGATGGGAGGGGACATAGTCAGGACAAGCGGCCCCAACTGACCAAAGGGATATTCCATGTCCTGCTGACCTGCAACTCAGTATATGAAGTGGGGGGAATGGCTTTTGTCTTCCCAAGCAGCCATTATGTGTGATGAAGCCCAGCTTTCCTGGAGATGGCTGAACATCACTGGGAAGCAGTAGAAGAGTTTCTGCACGTGAAACATGTGCTCTGCACATGAGTGTAGCTTCTGCTTTCCCTATTAAACTTTACATCCAGCACTCAGGTGTTTATCTCAGACCCTGTTTTCCAGCTTTTATCCTTCCAGTTCTGTCTCCAGTGCTGCTGGTGGGGCAGTGAGCAAGCGAGCTGGTACTTGGTTGCTGACTGGGGTTAAACCTAACATCATGGAAAAAAGAACTCAAGTGCAAAAATAAGGAAATTTTATGACAAGTTTATTCTGAAATAATAAATAAAGCATGCAAAGCCTATCCCTACAAATTATGTGATGTTTACCTAGGTCTTTGTTACCAAGGCTTTTACTAAGGACCAACAAAACAGCATGCATAAGCAATTCCTCAAGAAACTTACACTTTTGAGGCAGGGATCATTGTTTTCATCTCGATGGTGTATGACATCTTTTTCTGCTTCTCCACCTTCAGTTGTCTCCTCTTCAGGATGTTTTTCATCTATCTGTTCTTTCTGCCTTGCAACAGCTCTTCCCAGATTTGGTTTTGGTCTCTGTATTCTACCTCTCTTTAGAAGTGTTGGATTCAACATGATCCGCTTGCTGTCTTCTTTTAAACCAGCTGTTTCATTAGATCTGGAGATACATATATGATCCATGAAATACATACCACATCTGAAAGTGGGAGGAGACTTGGAGAAGTAATTTTTTTCCTCTTTCTTTTAAAGAGTTATTAACATACACTTACCTAAAATCTATTACTAGCTTCCTGAAAGAATAAAATTGGAAGTGTATCTGCTAGGGACTGAGAGTTAAAACTTATGTTTGCCCTGTTATTTTCCTCTTCCCATTGGTGACAGGATATCACACCAGAAAGACTTTTCTTTGATCCATAATGGACCTCTTTGTATTCCTGTCTAGTCTAGAGGCAGACGGACCTAATTTAATCAGGAGTTTAAAAAAATGCAAATATTCGGAGTTTTTCTTTAGTGTATTCAGAAAACACAAAAATAACTTTTTTATCTTACTAATGTAAAAATATCAGTAGTACATTACTAGAACTGTCAGATTCTTCTACATCTTCTTACACTGAGCATCAAGTTACAGAGCAGATTAATGAAAGAAATAACAAAAAATATTTTTTTCTGGCAGATTATCACATCCAGTTTATCTCCATCCTCTTAAACTATCTCCCGTTAAAAGAAAAGCTTGAGGTTTTGGGTTTTTTATTTCTGTTCTTGGTTTAGGTTGTTTTGAGGATTTTTTTGGTGGGGGAGTATTTGGGGGAAGCTGACTTTTTTTAGTTTTTATTTTTTACAATCTCTTCTGTAAAAGATATTATTTCTTTTACAGTACAGCTCCCACTTCACTGAAGAAAAAATGCAACACTTAATAAATATGCGCATTACATTGCCCACATACTGGATTTTTTTCTTCCTCTTATTTGACACCTAACACTTAACTACCACTTTAAGAACACTTACTCCTATTGTTTAAATACTTAGCCACTGAAATGGATGCATTTTAGTATTAAAAGCGAATAGCTAAGGCTTGTTTTAGTTTTCAAGGGTCTAAGTTTTCAGATTTTTTACATTTACCATGACTGATTTACAATTTAGAAGTACTACTTTAGAAATGAAAATGCTTAATGTATGTTTCATAAACTAATGAAGATTCCTATTTTGCCCTCAACTTCTGTCTCACTGCAGAAGTTTTTTCAAAAACTTCTATAATTACCACACTACAAAATACTACCAGAAGTGACAAGAATGGCAGGACAGCAGCACTCATCTTATTTGTCTCATACTTACTCAGACATTGTCTCCAGGAGTTTGTTATCTTTTTCTGCAGCATCTTCACTGGTTACATCAGATCTATTACCTTGGTCATTATTCTGAACAGAAACAGAGTATTACGACATGAACCGTCTTACTTTCATGAAGTACAGCATCACCTAACTGACCAAGTAACTGTTCATAACAGGAGGCAAAATAGATTACTTACGACACACGAACAATTACAGGGTAAATTTCAGTCAGACAGTAAAAACTAGAGCAAACACCTGAAATTGTATTTGCTGCAGGACATGAAAGACTATTGCTATCTACTGTTTGTGTAACAATCTCTCACCACAACTGAGGTTACTAAGCAATACCACACTGTCACTGAGAGCAGGTTAAGTAAATTGCTAATTCCTGGTCATACTCAGGAACAAAAAGGTTAAAAAAAAAAAAAAGATAACATTACTGTTGCACCCAGCAGCTTTTTAGCTAACACATTATCTTCACTTATGTTACTTTATTAAATACCTTCTCAGTTTCCCCCTCAGGCTGTAGATGGGATATTTTATAATCCCCTGCATCTTTTTCAGGCTCTTCTTTCCTTCCAGTTGCTCTTGTAACATTAGGTTTAAATCTCTGTCGATATCCTCTAACTATTGTCTTTGAAGTTGCAGTTTTTTCAGGTTCTCTGTACAAAGGATCCACAATAGTCACATTTACACCATAATATTCAAGCCTATCTAACCATACAATATTTTGCACAGATTTCTTTACTGGAATTCTGTTGTCTTCAGAAAGATTTGCCCAAACTTATGCAAGTTGCTTCACACAAGAAACAAGCTTTGTTTAGTCTTACAACATGTGAAAACTCAATTTATCTATATATTAAAAAGAGATTAATTTGTCACACAGGGGAGGAACCTAACTAGATTGCATACCACATCTGCTTCTGCAAACACCAGAAGCAGAGCCACTACTTGATAACTGAGGCTGGGAGGAAAGCAAAGCCCCAGTTATCACTCTCCCCCCTCTCAAATTACAAGGACTGTTGGTACTTCATAAAGCGATGCTTTCATCAACTTTCCAGAAAAGAAGTACATACCTACTCGGAGAGAGAGAACTACATGGAATAAATTAACAATTATAGTCAGTCAATACCAGGAGACCAGAAAAGTGATCTCAATACTTACTGAGATGCAGTATCCAAATCCCTGCTCTCTACTTCTGTGGCTTCATTTTTGTTTCTTCCACTGCCCTCTTCAGAGCTCTGGAATTGAGGCAAGGAACATTACTCTTTGACTTGTGTGCAGGTATCATAGTAGCAGCTCCCAAAATGTTATTTCTAAGACTGTTGCTGGCCCCCAGTGTCCCCACTGAGCAAAACAGATGCAGCATCAAGAACAGCACATTAAGTAACATTCCTCTTTCAGACCTTTTCACCTGCATTTTCAAGGGTTGGAGAAGAAGTTTTGGCCTCCGTTTTCTCTTGTGTTGTTGTCTCCCTCCTTCCAGATGATCTCACTAAATTTGGTTTAGGTCTCTGCAAGCGCCTTCTATCTGCTGACTTTTCAGTTTTCCTTAAGATATAAAGAAGGGTGCTATACATTATTACCAAAGAGAAACTTAAAAGTCTTATAAGCTTCAAGATATACTTCAAGAGCAACACAAACTGCATGGGTCAAGACATTGCATGCAGCAAGACAATAAACAGAAAAAAAACCCACTGTATCTTTCTGATATTAAAAGAAATACTACAAAGTTATGAAAAGAGCATCAAGTAAGTCTTTACAACTTTGCTAGCTTTCAGTGGAATTGTCTTCAAAATACTTGAAGGAAGTATTTCCTGCTGTTAAATAAACAGGAATATTTCTTCTCGTAGGGATTCATAATTCATGTCAGTGTGACTGATTTTATATAGAAACAATATAAATCTGCCCTATATACAATGTTTTGCATCCACTTCTGTCCCCCCATCCTCTTTCAAAGCTATCTCAGATATGGAAAACCAAACTTTTTTCAAATACCTTGTCCTACTGCCAACGTCCGCATCTTACTGAAGAATGGGGAACATACATCACTCTCTCTGTGTCCTTAACATTGCAATGGCATGTCCTGGGATTCACACACTGACACAGCCCTACATCTTATGAATAACCTTCAGATTGGGAACTACTACCTTTTCTTATATTCTCCCTAGAACAGGACAAATAAAGCTTTGACAGTCTTTATCATAGGAGTGAGCTGTCCGTCAGAAAGGAAAAGACAGAAGTATGAAAACTAACTTAGCATTAACTAGTACCCCATCTCTAAATCACATTTAAAAACTGTATCATGAAATAAGAAGTCAATCATCATGCAAAAATGGAAACATTAGGGACAGACTTCTTTAAATACCATTATTCAATGTAAGAAACAGTTGTCAAAATTAACTTCATAAAGGAGTACAGGTAAGACAGAGACATTTTGGAGTATCTTCTATCTTAGAAGTTTGCACTCAGTACAGAAGAGAAACAGTTTCCAAATAGGAAAGAAGAAATACACCATACACATGATGTGTACAGCTAATAAGCTCTGATGGACAACTATGAATGTCAAAGAATTCAGTGAGGCTTCTCTATTTAAAAAAAAGCAAAAAACAAAACAAAACAAAAATCAAATTTCACAGCCAAGCTTTACCCACAATGTGGCAGAATTTCTTAATTCTCTTGGTCTTGCTGGCTGTAAAAAGACTAGGTTTCTTTTCTCAGTGTTTAGCTAAGTCTTTCTCTGTATTTCTATCTACTATTTAGATCTTAGCTAATGCAGTGCTACTCAGTAAGCAAAATTTCTACCAAAAAGCTTTACTGAATATGGAAAACAAGTTATCACAATTTCCTGACTGGTTCAACCTGCTACGGTCAACTGGAATTACATTCAAATTGAGTAGATACAGGTTTAGTTCAAGTGCCACCACAAAGTAAAGTAATTCTACTTACATGATTTCAGGCTGTGAACCACCTTCTGATGCGCTCTGCTTTTCATCCATTTTTTGTGAGTGATATGTATCTTCATTCTGAGGAAGAAAAGAAATGTTCTAGAAAAGGAACAAGAAACTTAGATGATTTTCTACTGTAATGTAAAGAGAAGCAGAAACAAGATTGCCACAGTGGTTGAGAGTGGAAAGGTCTTCCAGAAGTCTTCTGGTCCAACCTCCCTGATCAACCGTAGTGGGTTAACCTGGGCCAGGTACCAGGCACCCACCAAAGCTGCTCACTCACTCCTCTCTGCAAGTGGACACACAAGAGAAAATTCAATGCAGGGTTCATGGTTGGAGAGAAGGACCATGTGAGAAATCACTCACTATACAAGCAAAACAAGCTCAACATAGAAATATTAAATGAATTTATTACTAACAAAATCAGAGGAGGATAATGAAAAGTAAAATAAATCCTTAAGAATACCTTCCCCACACCTCTTCCTCCTTCCAGGTCTACCTCCCACCCCAGCAGTGC